>JZKD02S1647383.1:1340379-1356619 GCA_000966675.3 Picea glauca | reverse complement strand
GGAGACTGTTAGAGGGTTAGTCATTAAAAATTAATTAATTAATGATTTATGAATTAGGTCAGTCTCAAAATTCTATAAAAGGAGGGGAAAGGAAGGAAGAAAAGGGGGGAACGGTTAGCGTAACGTTACGCTGCGAAGTTGTGGCTTGACGGGTTGCTTGTGAGGATTTGGGTATATCTCAGCTATGTTGGAGTGGTAGCTCAGCCGTTGAGGCGAGCTGAGACACTATTCTATCTCTGGTTCTTGTGTGTCCCCTTTGCGGCTCGGGGGGCTAAGGGGGAAGAAGAGTACCCCTAGCGTTGGCTGGGAGGTACCGGTGAGCTTTCTACGGTCGGAAAGCAAGACGCGGCACGGAGCGCGGGACGCGGCACGTCGTCCGAGGAAGGCGAAAGGCAACGGTATGATTTTAACTGGTGAAGTATAATGCATTTTTACTTTCGGCAATTTAATGTTATTGGTGATAATATGATGAGATTGGTTGGCATTATAGTTTGAAATTTCGTTCCACAATGATATTGTAGAGTTTGTTTATATTCTGATCATGTGTCACTTTAGTTATGATGTCATGTGTTTTTGCATTGATATGATTTAGGTGATGTTGTTAATTTCTTATTTGTTAAAAAGAAAAAAGAAAAATCCTATTGTACTTCCCTATTCATAGACATAACGAAGGGGTCGTTACAAAAATATATTGAAAGTTTAAAATGAGGAACTTCTTCTTTTCAAGTTGCAGATACATCAGATCCAAAAGATGGACTATCAAGATAATTAACATACCTAAATATGAAAGGTTTTGAAATTAAAATCCGAAAGAAAGCAATCTCATAGAAGAAAAAAGAAATCAAAGACAAACACAAAATTATTTCACAATATCAAAAGCCAAAGGATAAAATGTTGACTGACATGGAACATACGAAGACTAAGTTTTCCAGAAAACCATTTTTGGTAGGAGCCAAGCATCTCATCTGCGATTAAATTATCAATGAAGTAGACAGGATTTAGGATTACTTAAAAATCATAGATGATGAAATGTTGTTGGTGAATGAATATCTCTTGCGAGCACATATTATTGACTTATTCTTTGAGGACAGTTGCATGCAAGTGATCCATTTTTAGTATATGTTTTTCTTTTTTGGCTTATGGATTCGTATGATGATGTTGATGGATTATGATTTATGTTGTATGATATTTATGTATTAATAGATGATATTGACGAGTTTCACGTGAGTGTGCAAGACACATGACAGATTGAGGATGTTGACGGCATCATTGGACCACCTTGGACTCTGGATTAAGTCAGGGAGTGGATTGTATTGGTTTGAGTATTCCATTTATGCATATGTGACATATGATCGATTATATTATGATGTTGTTTATGAATCTTTGACAATGTTTCGTTATTGGGTGTAGGATGAAGATTTATTGCTAATCTGAATCACATTAGGAGTAAAGGGGGCATGCACCGAAACTAGATATTGAGGGAGAGGTGTGGAAACATCCCTGACACAACCTACTAGCACTCTCGTTATGCCTGGAATTGTATGTTAACGATTACCTAGTTCGAGACATCCATGATGCTGTGAGTGAAGAATGAGACAATCATTCACGAAGATTTTTAAGGGGCGCACAATAAGGAAGGGTCATTATTCCTTAGAATCCCTTAGTCTCTCACAATTTTGTGTAAATAGAGTATTGACCCCAAGGGTTGGACAACTACCAAAACCAGTCAGAGGCAAGTGGCACCCTTAGAGCACGGAGTGCATCTTGAAGGGAATGTTGTGTAATTAAAATTTGAATCAAAGGAGAGTGGCACCCTTGGAGCACAAAGATAATCTTGAAGGGCACGTCATGTAAATAAAACTTGAGCCAATGAACCTAGGTGGACTAGAAAACCTTGAGCGGATTTTTACATCTTGTAAAATATTTAAACATTGTCGGATTTAATTAATTAATTAAGGATTGGAATTATTAATTTTAAACCCCTAAATGAAATTCTAAGCCTAAGCCTAAGTCTAAATCTTGGTGAGATTACTAAATCTAAATTACAAATTGGATAAAATAGGAAAAAGGGTAAACCAATTTAAGAAATTAAGAGAGATGACA
Source organism: Picea glauca (assembly GCA_000966675.3). Classification (NCBI taxonomy): domain Eukaryota; kingdom Viridiplantae; phylum Streptophyta; class Pinopsida; order Pinales; family Pinaceae; genus Picea; species Picea glauca. The sequence continues at coordinate 1,354,516 of JZKD02S1647383.1, read as the reverse complement.
TAAATCTAAAGAATTAATACAATACACATATGTGCAAAAAATACCGAATTAGAATTTAAAATAAGAAAGGAATAAAGCATAAAAGAATGTGTAAGCATAGAAAGGTATCTAGAGTCTAGTTAACACTAGTCAAACTAGAGAACAATCCTATTTTAACTTAACTCAGTTTCAAAAAGGCGTCAGTCATTAATTGGAAATAAAGGGAATAAAGGGACAACTAGGAGTGATTTTAGGAGCGCTTTTAGGATGAGTGAGGGAAATTTACTTTTAATTAAAAGAAATTGTTGATTTACTTCTGCAACTAAAGGAACAGGTGACAAGTGTATGGGGGGAATAATTCCTAATTAATTTTTAAAAAATGAATTAAATGTACAAATGGCAAGGTGCCACTAAGAAAATTCTATAAAACAAATGGCTAAGATGAGTAATGGATCACTGTGGTTATGAGTAAGGTTATGCTACATAAATTCTAACTGATTATACTTCTTAGAGTTGGGGTACCCAGCTTGAGAGAGATTTGTGGCTCTACCTTGCGATGAAATATGGGAGATAGATCAATTATGGTTGTCTGTGTGCATGGCCCCTTTGCGGCTCGGGGGTCTAAGGGGGAAGAAGAGTACTCCTAGCATTGGTTGGGAGGTACCGGTGAAGTCTCAATGGTTAGAAAGTGAACAAAGTAAGGGAACACCGGTCACCAAGGATCATCATCAATCCTATCTTCGTCGGTCATGGCATTCTCATTTTGAGTTTTCAATGTATTAGGTTTTCATTATATATATGTTTTTTTTAGAATTGTTGACAGTGGTAATGGATTTCAGATATTGGACTTGCAAGATTCCTTGACGATTGTGTATTGTAGAAAGGAAATTCTAACGAGTCTGAATTTTTAACCTAACTAAATATTGATTTCTCATTCATTGTTTCCCCTTTTCAATTTGGAGGTTATCTCCATGTTTTTCTATAAGATTTTTATTTCACTTGTACATTATAACTCACCCAACACCTCTGCACCTTTCTTTTTCCTTCAAAATTTTGATTTGCATGTGATTTACCAGCATACAATTTGCGTTTTCATTCTATTCTTTGGGTATCCAAGTCTAGAACCCTACGCCTTTCTTTCCTTGAACAATTCAATTGTTTGTTATTTCCCAACAACGTGTTTCTCTGCATTTTTATCAAGGAAATTGCCCAATGCTTTAACTGAAAAGAACACATGTGTTTTACCTTATTTCCTATGTATTTTTGGCATGGAAGGACACCCTGTGTGTTGGGAAAAGAACACATGCATTTTACCTTATTTCTTATGTGTTTTTGGCATGGAAGGATGCCCTGCATGTTGGGAAAAGAACATTGTTTTACCTTATTTACTATGTCTTTTTGGCATGGAAGGATGCCTTGTGTGATGGGAAAACAACACCTGCATTTTACCTTATTTCCTATTCGTTTTTGGCATAGAAGGATGCCCTGCGTGTTGGGAAAATAACACCTTGTGTTTTACCTTATTGATTCTCTGCATTTTCAGGATTTATAAACCCTTCTTCTTAAACCAAATTCTCAACGATTTCTCTCCTTTAACCTCTGTGTTTTTCATTTTATCTCTGCGATTTTTTTAATAAAAATGTCCATGCATTGGGTGTATCAACCCAACTCCTTCCTCTGTGTTTTTCCTTGAGGATTTTTCTCATATCTTTTCCTCTTGAATCCTCTTTGTGTTACCTAAAACTAGAATGCATTTTTACCTTCTCCCCAGTGGTGGTTTTTCCAGGGAATTAGCTATGTTGTGTTTGTTGTTTAAAAATTGTGTTTTAGTGAAACCCCATACTTCAATATGAATATGGAAGTGGAGCCTTCGCCTGATGGTGGTTATAATTTGTTGGGCGTTGGTCAATGGTTCTATGCTCCGTACAAAAGAGAATTAAGTTTTCCATTATAAGGACAATTTCACCTTACAATAACATGTTGAAGTAGTTATTATTGTGATTTAGATTATTCTTAATTGGTGTTTTTTTTAAATTGAAAAGCAGTTCAACAATCTCAATCAACATTAACTTACGTCAATGATATTAAATCAATGGATTTGCTTATAGTTGTAAATTAACATATCTTCAAAGGATGTTCAAACCATTATCTTGTAACTATAATTTGTTCTTAATTTAGTCATATTTTAATTGATATATATATATATATATATATATATATATATATATATATATATATATATATATATATATATATATAAGTTCAATTATTTTTCCAGTTATAACATCCAATTACTGTTCAAGGTTAAATGGATTCTCTATTGACCAATGTTAACCTTTTCCCATTCTCAATATTGTCTTAGATAGAAGAATAAAACGCTTGTCCCACCTAATTAAACATTTTTTATTGATTCTCATTAATATCTTAATTGGGTGCATGACCTAATTGGGTGCATGATTGACTAAGCATTTATAATATCTTGCGCAATGAATAAAAGTAATGATTACTCTTACAAATTTAATTATGTTGACCTAGAATTGTCTAGAAATTAGTTTACTCTTACGCATTTATACACAGTTTATTTCGAATATTTTTAGTAATCAATCTACTCTTGTGCAACTAAAAATGTTGATGAATAAATGATTCAGCAATTGATTTCCCTTGTGCCATGGATTATGTTGATGATTAAGTAGTTAGATTGCTTTGCACTATGATTATGATTTTAGATTACTCACACGCATTATATTAATGTTGATATATGATTTCTGAAGTGATTATATTAATTGCATGCACCTTGAAAACAATGTTGATTTACTGTTGAATACAATAGTTGATTAATCACGTGCCTTGAAATAAAATATATGTTTTCTTTTGCATCATGGAAATAACTAAAGTTGATTACATTGTGCCTTAATTTATGTCGTTATATGATTGATTTAGTAATTAAATTCTCTCGCGCCATGAACAATAATGATGTTGATTGATTGAGCTAGTTGGTTTTCGACTTGATTGCGTTAGTGGGATGTAGACACCTCCTTGTTCCTCAGAACAATCAGCAACCTTGAGACCTTAAATGGTCAAAAACAATTAGATGAATCCTGGGATTGAGCATTTCTTATGTGTCCTGGAGATCCTAACCTTGCAAATTAGGTTGGGAGGGTAGTCATTTTAATATTCAGTTTCTGGTTGATCATTTTTTATAATTTTCTTCAATTTGATTTTGACGTGTTGAGTTGCATCGCTATTTATGTTTATGTATCTCATTCCTTTATGTTGATGTGTGGATTGCATCATTATTGATTTCAATGATGAGTATCTTGTAATTCTTTACTTATGATGTCATAGATTATGTGATGCTACGAATTATGTGTTGACGTTAATTATCTAATTCTTTAAAGAAAAAAATTTCCTTTTCTACTTCACTTTCCTAGTCGTAACGAAGGGGTCATTACATATGGTATCAGAGTGGGTTCAAACATGAGACTTGAGATCATTACACCTTCCATTGTATTAAACACTTGATTAATAACTTATCATTAATTGAATTGAATTGTTTCCCTACAAGTAATCATGGTTAGAGGACGTCGTGGAGGTAGACGACATGGTGCTAGGGGTGGAAGTGAGACACCTCCAGTAGCATCCATGCCAGAGGGGTCTAACCCCATAGGAGAAGAGAAATTCATTAGACAGGAGAAGATTTTTGTGGGGGATGTGGTTGGGTTGATGAGGTCATTTTAGAGGATTTCATAGGCCTTGATTAACCGACTAGATAGAGATGAGGCTAGGGAACATGTACACCCTAAGGGTCCATAACGCGCCCCAGCCGATACTGGTAGAATTCACATAGAACTAGAGAAGGTTAAGTTTCTTGAGTTCATGGGTGCCTTGGATGAGACAGTCATCGAGGAATGGTTGGAGAACATGGTGATGTGATTTGCACTTCGTGAATACACCTCCAACATTAAAGTTAAAATGGTGTTATTTTAGCTGAAGGAAGATCATCCTTCTATGGTGGAATACACTCGTACCACAACTGAACATGGTTTTCGAATACGTGTCATGGGAACTATTCAAGGAGGGGTTCCAAGAGAGGTATTTGTCAGAGGAATTCATTGAGTGCCAACTCAATGAGTTTAATGCCTTATGATAGAGTGGTCTTACGATGCCCAAGTATGAGGCCCAATTCATGGAGTTTCTTATGTACTCTCCACATATGAACACCGAGAATATCAAGGTCAACAAGTTTGTGTTTCATCTTGAGATAAAAATTCATGTGAAGGTGAGGATCTTAATTCCTCATATGTTGCATGATGCAGTTGAGAAGGCCATCATAGTTGAGGAAGAGTTGATAAAAAGGGGTAAGGGAAAGACTCGTGCGAGATCGATAGGACAGGCGACATCTGGTGTGCATCAAAATCAAACCCTAGCTAGAAATTAATCAGGGTATCGAGAAACACCAAGAGGATCCAAGTTCGTGATGCCATGATGACCGACTCCTCAGAAGCGGAGTCCCTATATAGGACCACAACAAAAACTACAGTGTCATCTACAACAACAACGATTTAGGCCTGTTCAACAGAACAAATAAGAGTTTCAGGCTGGTAGGATGACAAATTCTACTTCAGGTACTAGGAGTACTGGACTGAAGAATGGATGTTGGACATGTGGAGAACCACATTACCAACATGATTGTCTCTTTGAGGGGGCCAGAGAAGTTGGTTTAGTCGGACATGCTATAGTTGGAGATTTGGGTAAGGCCCACTAGATTCATGCAGCGGTGTATAACACCATGGCCGAGCACGAGTCTACTGTTCTAGATACATCAAGTACCATCATTTAACATACCTTTAGTATTTTGATAGATCACGGTGCTATAGAGAGATATATTTCTAGTGAAATGCTAAAAAGAATTAAGGTAAAGGAAGTCAAAAATGAAGAGTTTAGCTACATGGAAATGGATTTGGGTTCCAAGAAGAAGGTTGGAGGAAAGGTTACAGACTGTAGCCTTAACCTGGGACATTTTGTAATGAATGCCAACATGTACATCATGATCTTAGGATATTATGATATCGCGATTGGTATGGACTGGTTGGAATCGCATGATGCGATAATCAACTGTAAGATGAAATGGTTGAGTTTGACTGATGATGAGGGACAAAGAAGAGTGATCGTGGGAATAAACTAGGGAGTGTCCTTGAGGTTTGGTTATTCCCTACAACTATAGAAGACCATGTGCAAATGATGCAAGTTATATGTAATCTTAGCGCTAAATGAAAATGGAAAGGCAGAAGAGTTAGAAAACCTTCCGGTAGTATGAGAGTTTGCTGACGTGTTTCCAGAAGAGTTACCATGCTTTTCACTCAAAAGAGAATTGGAGTTTACAATTGACTTGAAACCTGGAACTGAATCAATATAAAGAGAACCTTATCGGATGTCAACTCCTGAGTTACAAGAATTTAAAATGAAACTGAAGGAGTTGTTGGACTTGTGAATTATACATCCTAGTGTGTCACCATGGGGTGCACATTTTATTTTCATATGAAATAAGGATGGGTCATGGAGACTCGGTATTGACTACCATTAATTGAAGAAGGAAATGATCAAGAACCAATGTCCATTGCTAAGAATATATGATTTGTTGAGAGATTTTGTTTTCAAAGATCGACTTGAGATCAAGATATCACTAATTATGGATCAAAGAGGAAGAAATTCCTAAGACCACATTCAAGATGAGGTTCGGGCATATGAGTTTATCGTTTTACCATTTGGACTGAAAAACACCATAGGGGTATTCAAGAGCTTAATGAATGGGGTGTTCCACGAATATTTGGGATTTTTTTTTAAAGTATTCATTGACTACATATCGATATATTCTCAAATGACGAAAGAGCATGAGGAGAATTTGTGCTTGGTACTACAATGTTTACGAGAAAACAAATTATATGGGAAATTATCGAAATGCTCTTTTTATCAATCGAAGATTCATTACTTAGGGTGTGTTATCTCCGATGAAGGAATTGATGTGGATCCAATGAACGTAGAGGATATTATTGAATGGATTGCATTGACTAACGTACAAGAAGTACATAGCTTTATGGGTTTAGCAGGATATTACCGACGATTCATCAAAGGTTTTTTGAAGATAGTAGATCCGAGCACAGAATTGCAGAAGAAAAACAAGTAGTTTGTATGGATTGAGAAATGTGCTAAATAATTTCAAAGGATCAAGGAGTTGTTGAAGATAGCGTCGATACTAAAATTAGCTGACATGGAAAATGAATTCTAGGTATGCACTGATGCATCCAAAGAAGGCTTACACGAAGTCTTGATGCAATATGGTCAAGTGATCACTTACATCTCAAGAAAATGAAGAAAGCATGAGGAGAACTACATGATGCATTATTTGGAGTTATTGGCCATTGTGTATGCCCTAAGAGTGTGGAGACACTACCTGATTGGATGAAAATTCAAACTAAAAACATACCATTGTGGTTTGTAGCACAGTTTTACGCAAAGTGACTTAAACGCACGACAAAGGCATTGGTTAGAATTGCTTAGAAAATACGATTTTGAGATTACCTACATCAAAGGAATAGGGAAAAGAGTGGAAGATGTGTTGATTCAGAGACCACACATATTTCCAGTGATACCTCTTCAAATGATTCTTTGAGAAAATATTCTAACTATACAATGCAATGATGACTGGTATAAATAGGTTAAGTTAAATATCAAACAAGACACCATGTTTGTACCAAAGTTTGAAGGATATGCATTGGACAACGATGGATTGATGAGGTATAATAACCAAATTTACATATCGCCTAACAATGAATTGAGAAGTTTTATATTAAACAAAGCTCATAGAGCAGTGTACATGGCTCATCTAGAAGTTACGAAGATGAGGGAATACATTAAGCCCTTATTCTAATGGAAAAGAATGAAGGTGGACATAGTTAGCTACGTGGCGAAGTGTCTAGAATGTTAGCAAGTGAAGGATGAATATAGATATCTATCAGGATTGCTACAACCACATGCTATTCCGGAATCAAAATGGGAGGTCATTTTGATGGAATTTATTATGGGATTGTCATTGATGGCAAGGAGGCATGACTCAATTTTTGTGGTAGTTGACACTTTGATGAAGAGTGCACATTTTATTCCTGTGTGTACGACGTATCAGGCGCCAGACATAGCTACATATTTTATCAGTGAGAAATTGATATTGCATGGCATGCCTAAAAGGATCATATACAATAGAGGATTGGTGTTTACAAGACGATTTTGGACTAGTTTCCAAGAGGCCTTGGGAACCCAACTGAACTTTAGTACAACTTATCACCCTGAGACAGACGAGAAGACAAAAAAAATGAACCAGATTATGGAAGATACGTTGCGTATGTACATGATGGATCAATAGAAGAATTGGTTAGAGTTATTTCCAATGGTAGATTTTATGTACAACAACAACAATAAAAGTACCATTAATATGGTATCGTTTGAGTTTATTTATGGGAGACCATGTCGGACGTCGTTGAGATGGGATTGAGTTGAGGATATGGTCCTGGTAGGACTAGAAGCGATCCAATAAATGGAATAACAAATGCAAATGATAAGACAAAGGATTAAACAAGTTCAATATAGACAAAAGAGTTATGTCGATGTACGTTGTTTTGATCGTAATTATGAAGTTGGCGACCATGTTTTCTTGCAGGTGAAACCACACAAGAGATCAGTTAAGTTTGGAAAGGGTGCTAATATCTCTCCTAGGTTTGTGGGACCTTTCAAAGTTGTGGAAAGGAAGGGGACTGTGGAATATCGACTAGCCTTGCCTAAGTCTTTGAGGCGTATGCACGATGTTTTTCATGTATCTTTTTTGAGACATTATGTTAGTGATCCTACACATGTGAATGGAATGATTTCCTTGCAAGTGTCATATGAGGGTTCCCTCATGGTAGAGCCAATCTACATTCTTGACCATCGCATTTGAAAACTAAAACATCAAATATTCGATCAAGTTAAGGTCCAGTGGGACAATTATAGTCCATAGTTGGCTACTTGGGATGATGCATATGATATGCACCAATAGTTTTCATATTTATTTGATAGTTAGACATTTAAATCTTGTCAGATGATTTAATTGTTGCATTTATATATTGTACAACTTCGCAATGAATTTTTAAACAAGGGGGGTGTATGTGACATCCCTCTCTTGCGATAACATGTTATTGACTTATTCTTTGAGGACACTTGTGTGCAAGTGATCCGGTTTAATTATGTGGTTGTTTGTTTCACTTATGGATTCCTATGATGATGTTGATGGATTATGATTTATGTTGTATGATATATATGTATTGACATATGCTATTGATGAGTTTCCATTGAGTGTGTAGGACACTTGACAAATTGAGAACGTCGATGGAATCATTGTAACTCTTTGGACTCCGGATTGAGTCACGGACTGGATTGTATTGGTTTGAGTATTCCATTTATGCACATGTCACATATGATATATTATATTATGATGTTGTTTATGGATATTTGACAGTGTTTTGCTGAAGTATGTAGGCTAACGATTGCTTGCTAATATGACTCAAATAAGAAGTAAAGGGGCCATGCACCAAAACCCTATATTGAGGGAAAGGTGTGGCAACATCCCTAACATAGCCTACTAGAACTCCCATTGTGCCTCAAGTTGTAGGTTAATGATTACCTAGTTTGAGAGATCCACGATGTCGTGAGGGAAGACTGAGACGTCCACTCATGAATATTTCTAAGGGGCATGCAATAAGAAAGGTTACTTATTCCTTAGAATCCCTTAGTCTCTCACAAGGTAGTCTGAATGGATTATTTACTCCAAGGGTTGGACAACTACCAAAACCAGTCAAAGGGGAGTGGCACCCTTGGAGCACAAAGTGCATATTGAAGGGAACGTCGTGTAATTAAAATTTGAATCAAAGGTGAGTGACACCCTTGGAGCATGGAGTACGTCTTAAAGGGCACATCGCATGAAAAAAATTTGAGCCAATGAACCTAGGTGGCCTAAAAAAACTTGAGCGAATTTTTACATATTGTAAAATATTTAAACATTGTCGGATTTAATTAATTAATTAAGGATTGGAATTAATAATTTTAAACCCCCAAATGAAAGTTTAATCCTATTTGAATTTACGCCTAAGTCTAAATCTTTGTGACATTACTACAGCTAAATTACAAATTAGATAAAATAGGAAAAAGGGTAAACCAATTTAAGAAATTAAGAGAGATGAAATAAATCTAAAGAATTAATACAATACACATATGTGCAGAAAATACCAAATTAGAATTTAAAATAAGAAAGGAATAAAGAATAAAAGAATGTGTAAGCATAGAAAGGTATATAGAGGTTAGTTAACACTAGTCTAACTAGAGAACAATCCTATTTTAACTCAACTTAGTTTTAGAAAGGAGTTGATCATTAATTGGAAATAAAGGGAATAAAGGGACAACTAGGAGTGATTTTAGGAGCGCTTTTAGGATGGGTGAGGGAAATTGAATTTTAATTAAAATAAAATGTGGATTTACTTCTACAACTATGGGAACAGTGAAAAGTGTATGGGGGGAATAAGTCCTAATTAATTTTAAAAAAATTGAATTAAATGTGAAAATGGAAAGGTGTCACTAAGGAAATTCTATAAAACAAACTCTTGAGATGAGTAATGGATCACACTGGTTATGAGTAAGGTTATGCTGAAAAAATTCTGACTGATTTTACTTGTGAGAGTTGGGATACCAAACTTGAGAGAGAATGGTGTCTCTACCTTGCGAGGTAAGCTGGGAGCTAAAGGAATCCTAGTTGTGTGCATGTGTGGCCCCTTTACGTCTCAGGGGGATAAGGGGGAAGAAGAGTACCCCTAGCATTGGATGGGAGGTACCAGTGAAGTCTCAATTGTTAGAAAGCATACAAAGGAAGGTAATGTCAATTTCCAAGGATCTTCATCAATCCTATCTTCGTTGGTCATGGTATTTTCATTTTGATATTTCATTGTATTAAGCTTTTATTGTATATAAATTTTTTTTTTAGAATTGTTGACAATGGCAATGGAGTTTTGGATATTGGACTGGAAAGCTTCCTTGATGATTATGTATTGTAGAAAGGAAATTCTAACAAGTCTAAATTTTTAACCCAACTAAATCTTGATTTCTGATTCATTGTTTTCCCTTTTCAATTTGGGGGTAATCTCTGTGTTTTTTTGTAAGCATTTTCTTGAGCTTGCACATTATAACTCACCCAACACCTATGCACCTTTTGTTTTCCTTGAAAAATTCAATTTGCATACGATTTGTGTTTTCATTCTATTATTTGGGTATACAAGTCTGGAACCTTGCACCTTTATTTCCTTGATAAATTTGATTTCTTACGATTTATCAACAACTTGCTTATTTGTGTTTTTATCAAGGAAACCGCCCAACACTTTAACCCAAAAGATAACCTATGTTTTACCTTATTTCCTATGAGTTTTTGGCATGGAAGGAAACCCTTCATGTTGGGAAAAGAACACCTGCATTTTACCTTATTTCCTATTCGTTTTTGGAATGGAAGGATGCCCTATGTGGTGGGAAAATAACACACGTGTTTTACCTTATTTCCTATGTGTTTTTGGCATGGAAGGATGCCCTTCATGTTGGGAAAAGAACATATGCGTTTTACCTTATATCCTATGTGTTTTTTTCTTGGAATGATGCCTTGCATGTTGGGAAAATAACACCTTGCAGTTTACCTTATTGATTCTCTGTGTTTTTTGTAGTTATAAAACCTACTCCTTAAACCAAATTCTCAATGATTTCTCTTATTTAACCTCTACGTTTTTCATTTTATCTCTGGGATTTTTTCAAGAAAAATGTCCAGGCATTTGGCGTATCAACCCAGCTCCTTCCTATGTGTTTTTCCTTGAGGTATTCACCCAACTCTTTTCCTCTTGAATCCTATGTGTGTTAGTGAAAAATAGAATGTTTTTTTACCTTCTCCTCACTGGCGGTTTTGCCAAAGAATTACCTCTACTATGCTTGTTGTTTAAAATTTTTGTTTTAGTGAAGCCCCATATGTCAATATGAAAATGGAAGTGGATCCTTCACTTGTTGGTGGTTATCCTTTGTTGTGCATTGGTCAATGGATCACTGCTCCTTACAACAAAGAATTAAGTTTACCATTATAAGGATAATTTCACCTTACAAGAACATGTTGAAGTAGTTATTATTGTGGTTTAGATTATTATTAATTGTTTTTTTTTTGTAATTGAAAAGAAGTTCAACACTCTCAATCAACATTAACTTACGTCAATGAGATTAAATCAATGGATTTGATTATAGTTTTAAATTAAAATATCTTCAAAGAATCTTCAAACCATTGTCTTGTAACTATAATTAATTATTAATTTATATGTACTCATAATTTAATTGATATATATATATATATATATATATATATATATATATATATATAAGTTCCATCCTTTTTCTAGCTATAACATCCAATTAATTTTCAAGGTTAAATGGATTCTCTATTGACCAACGTTAACCTTTTTCCATTCTCAATATTGTATTAGATAGAAGAAGAAAATGATTGTCCCACCTAATTAATAATTTTTTATTGATTCTCATTAATATCTTAATTGGGTGTGTGACCTTAAGTAGGTCTGTTAGTAGTCCTGATCCTCCTCAATCGATATTTATGAATATGTAAGTTAATATGGAAATTATTTTACTTCACTCATGTGAGATGATTCATAACTTCTTAATGAGTTTATAATGAAGCCTTGTGTTTTAGTATTAAAGTTAAGTATGACTCTGTGGTACCTTGAATATGGAGGCAAGATCTAGTACTGAATTCCTATTGTATTGCTTAATTAGAGAAGTCATTAAAAATGTATTTAGTTGTGCTACAAAAGTTGTGAATGATTGACATATGATCGATTAAGAACTTATAATCTCTTGCGCCATTTAAAAATAAGTCAATTACTCTTGCGATTTTAGTATAATTATTGACATATGATTGATTAAGAATTTATAATATCTTGCGCAATGAATAAAAGTAATGATTACTCTTACACCTTTAATTATGTGGATCTAGGATTTTCCAGAAATTAGTTTACTCCTGTGCATTTATACACAGTTGATTTAGAATTGTTTTAGTAATAAATCTACTCTTGTGCCACTAAAAATGTTGATAAATAGGTGATTGAGCGATTTATTTCCCTTGCGCCATGAATTATGCTAATGATTAAGTAGTTAGATTGCTTTGTGCTATGATTATGTTTTTAGATTACTTGTGCCTATTGTATTAATGTTGATGTATGATTTCCTAAGAAATTAGATTAATTTCGTGCACCTTGAACATAATGTTGATTTACTGTTGAATACAGTAATTGATTAATCGTGCGCCTTGAAATAAAATAGATGTTTTATTTTGTGCCATGGAAATAAAACAAAGATAATTACATTGCACCTTATATTATGTCGTTATATGATTGATTTAGTAATTTAAATTATCTTGCGCCATGAACAATGATGATGTTGATTGATTGAGCCAATTGGTTTTCGACTTGATTGTGTTAGTGGGATGTAAACACCTCCTTGTTCCTTAGAACGGTCGCCATCCCTAAGAACTTAAATGGTAAAAATCAATCACATGAATCCTAGGCTTGAGCATTGCTTATGTCTCACGGAGGTCCTAACCTTGGAGGGTACATTTGGTGGGTAGTCATTTCAATATGCAATATTTGGTTTATCATTGTTTATAATTTGCTTCAAGTTGATTGTGATGTGTTGAGTTGCATCGTTATTTATGTTTATGTGTCACTAAGATTTATGTTGATGCACCGATTGCATCGTTATTGATTGCAATGATGAGTATCTTTTAATTTTTTTACTTATGATTTCATAGATTATGCGTTGATACAAATTGTGTGTTGACGTTAATTATTTAATGCTTTAAATAGTTTTTTTTTCCTCACTTTCCTAGCCGTAACAGAGGGGTTTTTAAACAGATGAAGTGATACACAAATCATTTCATGAATTGGGAACAATATCACAAGTAACCACTGAGATCATAAAGTTCCTGAATTCAAATTCTAGAGAAAAATTGTAACGCACCCAGCCACGGAATCTAGGTTACATCACACAAAAAATCTCCTGTCATTAGCTCTAACACCATATTGTAACATAGAAAGCCACCAACTGGGCTATTCCACTTAAACATTACTAATTTATGATACCATTTAATTCAATCTAACTTCTCTTCACATGAATAGTGTTAAGAGAAAAATAGTAACAACATGCATGCAACAATAACAATTCATATATAGAATTTAACAACAGAGATTCCATGAAAAAAAAATCATAATTGCACACACACAATAATTGAAATAAGCACATGAAAGAAACTTATCTCAGGAAATAAACACCAAATAAATCCATACTTTCCATGTTCCTCCCAACCATAGACCAAACAACTCATAATACTCATAGTGGGTCACCCCCGAGCTGGGGATAAACGCTAATAGGGAAAAGGTAAATCCTAATACAATCTAAGGTATGTTAAGAAACATAATTATTCAATCCAAGGTGACCCACCTACTACAACTATCCTACAATCTTTCATTCCCCACATTCATGTCCCACCCTAGGGATTGTGCTCCTTCTCTTCTCAGTAGTCCTTTGGCTACCCCACTTCCCTTCTGCGGATTCAACAAGAGGACAAGAAAGAAATCTCATAGACTTGTACCTATTTTCCAATGCACCAGGGAAAAATTCTGAGTAGTTTCTCACCTAGAGAAATTACGCACGATCCTAACAACACACTTCTTCGACATAAAAAATCTCTCCCCTTTAGAGAAATGCCCATGGGACAGACAACCCACTTCTTCAACACAACAAAAATATCACTTGGAGAGAAATGCCTATGATCCTAACAAGTATCTTCTTCAGCCATGGGCCTGACAACCCGTCTCTTCAACCACGGGCTTGACAACCCGCTTCTTCAATTAAGCTCTTGAGATAACTAGTACATGTACATGTTCCTCCTTTAGTCCAATATCATAAGGCATGATTTACAACGGCCTCCATTAAGGAATAATCATCCATAATCCCCCCTTCGCACTATGTCCCCAAATATATATATATA
>JZKD02S1647383.1:1311529-1328415 GCA_000966675.3 Picea glauca | reverse complement strand
AGTCTCCTATATATACCAAGGAGACATTTTCATTTTGAATCATCTTGTACTTGAAAATTTAAGTGGGGTAAAAGGAGGTTGCCCCCTCAAAGAGGATTATTATCTGAAATTATCTATTTTTCAAGGTGTTGAGTACTTTTCCTGAGGTTTTTATATGATATATTGATGTTTGGTTCTTAACACATACACAGAGAGAACCGCGGCTCATTTGTAGACAACTAACAAATCCATGATAGGGGGCCATAACATAAGGTGAGGCTCTCGTTCGACCTAGCAATGTTATTTAACCAATGTAGGGTATAACCCTCATAATTTTTGTTCAAACACAATACTGAGGTGAAGACATGGTCGAGTAAGAACAGAAAACCCACTTTGTGACCCTTAGTAGTGGAATCACCAATGCCCAAGCGAACAAAACATAGTGAAGAAGAAAGTATTCAACCATTAAACTCATAAAATTCAAAGACTGGATATAGCGACAAATGCATGAAGATAACTATCCACCAGAGACCAAACAAAAACCCTCCAACTAAACCAACAAGGATAATAGAGAGCTACCACCCAGGAAGACCAATAATTTCTATGAATTCAATATTACCCTAGGAAGAATCATAGATGCTTCATTTGAAGAATACAATTTCACATAGTTGCAATACTTAGGAAAACACAAACCAATACACTTGAGTTAGTAATCATTTCATAACCATAGAAGACTCATGAATGGCCAAAAAAATACATACTTGTAATCGAATTCCTTAAAACGTGAGATGGCCGAGTGGTTCCTCTCTGCTAAGAAACAAGAGCATAACCACAGTATCAAGATAGAATAATAGACCAACTAGGGTGGCAGCTAACGGAAGGAGGAAGGGTGATGTGCAATAAATACATGTCGCCTCCACCCACATTTCATTAATTCATAAATACATGCCAATCGGATCTTCATTAACACCATTAATAAAACCATATATCGATACCATCACCACATTAAAATCCAATAGCGCAATCACCATATTTCTGAACTTGTGCCATACATAAAACAACCCTGTACCATATTACTAACTTAAATAACATAACCATTGGTGTCCATTACTTTGTCAAAATGTACCACCCATATCATGTCCTTCCAATATATACCATATGTATATTGACCACATAACTCAATTACATTGCATGACCATTAAATTGCTAGCTAGGATTTAACCATAACCATTAAGTCTTTTATGCATATAGTATAGTATTTTAAATTCTTCCCCTTTGCAACTGTTGCATTGTTCTTATTTCTTTCCAATTGTTTACATGTGATATAGTAAAATTGCAGAACTAGATCCCTTTTTCCTTTGCATTTGTCATATTGTTTTTTCTTTTCTCCAAACTGCCTTTTATGTATTTTCACTAACACGTTTGTTGTGCAGTTGCAATAAGAACATATAGTAATGATATCAATGAATAGCATAGGACGTAATAACATAAGGAACCAACACTTGAATAATCTTAAACCATAGACAATAACAAAATATCTCATCAACCATGTAATTCGTGTTGCACATCATCACGACATAAAAAATGAACATGTCTGACCTTCAATAGTTCAAGGGGGTCCCACCTAATAGTATTATTTATCTTTTATAATAATAGGCTTTAGCAACACTTTGCAGGAAAACTCCGTTGACAATTTTAATCGTCAACAAATTGGTGACTCCACAGGGAAATTTGTTTCCACAGATTTAGAACTCAGAACTCATGGTTTTGCAGACCAAGAATAGTGTAACCAGAATAATTATGCAACAGGGGGAAGTGAGTGGATTTAATGGAAAGATGACCAGGAACTTGGGAATAATTCATGAAAAGCATTAAGTATGAGGGGGTTTTACCACTCTATTCATAATCGTTCAACTGGAATCTGCTCTTAACTTTCAAGGAGGAAAACTTTTAGATTTTCTCCTAAAATTTCAATGGATGAAGAGATGGAAAGAAGAAGAGGGAGATAACCAATTCCTTATAAGACAACAATGGAAATATGTAACAATTTCAAGGGTTCTTCAGAGGAAACATCATAACAGTTGTGAAAGCTTGATTGTTATTGACTAACAATGCTTTGCAGGAGTGTCACTATGGCATAATCGATCCAACATCTTATTTTGACCAAACACTAAAAGATAAGGAAAAAAATCATAACAAAAGTAACAATGCAACAATTAAAACAACAACAATAAAAGACACAATTGAAAAATAAGAAGGAAGAAAACTTAATTCAGAAGGCAGGAAGCAAAGTACTGTAAGCATAGAGAATAAGCACAAAAATTAAAGGCAGAGTTAGACTACTAGTATATAGAAATCCAATCAGCATTATAACTTTTCACGCTGGCCCCTCGCAATACTTCAAGCGAGGACTATTAGTGTTGTAGGAAACAAATTGTCTCTGTAATTTGTTTAAAATGTATGAGTTAGTGTCCAAGACAAAAGTAATTTGGAAGGGACCCAACACTTGAAATTATGATGTAATTGTCATCCCTTTGACGCACATGATTAAATCATCAAGATAAGCATGTAGACAAACCAATTCATTGAAATTTGTGTGTATAGGCCCTTTAAAGGTGGTACTTGCATCAAATAAGCCAAAAGGTAGGCATTTTTAAGGAATAGTATCGCAATTAGTAATGAAAGTGGTTTTGTGAACACTTTCCCATTTTACTTTGATTCTCTTGTAAGAAAACAAACTGTTAAGGAAGGGCCCTAATTGTGACTCTACCACCTATAGCAAAAACATTTCCATATTGAAAGGAGGGAAGGGATTCCTCATAGTCACTTGCCTAAAAGTTCGAAGACTAATACAAGTTTTGATATTATCAGTCGTCCCCGAGGTTGATTCCCAATTTGAAACCCATTCAGGGTGGACTGAAAAAATCATTCCAACCCTTAAGAAATATCTCAACTCCCTTCAAAAGGGTGCTTCCAGTGCAAAGTTAAGAAGTTCTTGTTTTTTCCTAGCTAGTTTCATAATATGTTGAACAAGACCAGAATCAAAACCATGAAGATCCTCATAGGACCAAGAAATTTTTTTTTGAGATTCATCGAGTAGCCCGGTGGACCCCATCTCTTCTATAACATAACATTGGACATTTATTTGAACATTCGTTGAAGATTCAGGTGTCCTATTGTTCGGGAGGACGGCTTCAACCACCTTATTTCATAACTCCTCTTCTTTCTGTTTTTCTTTATTGCCTATGACACTCAATAAAAACAAAGTCTCAAGAGGAGTGAAGCCCTCAAGAATCATATTATTTTCTATGGATATAATCTCCTTGGGCTTAAGAGGTTCATTTTGAATGAAAATACAAATGATCTCATCATTAGGGATGGCCTTCCAATATCCTTCATTTTCAGGAATGTATGGATGAAGTAAAGATTTAAAATCACAATCAGGCCTGTGAGGAAAAAAATGTTGATTAGGAGAGGCTGCAAGGATTGCTCGTCAATCAGCCATTGAATTCGACTCCTTCTTAACATGAGTGATGTTGAAAGATAGAAGGTTCGAGACAAGTGCCCAAATAGTTTGGGAGTATCGTTCCATCAGCTTGTTTCTCAAAGAGCATATCTTAGGTATCAGGTTCACAACAAGCTCAAAATTTTCAAAAACTGAAAGTTGACCACAACCAAGATTAAGGGCATTCTCAATGCCTAAAAATAAATCTTTGAATTCAAGGAAATTGTTGGAACAAGCAAACTCTAACCTGTAAGATAGATTATGAATTTTCCCTATAGGAGAAACCAAGATAACGCCAGCCCCATTACCTTCACTAGAGCATCAAACATCAAAGTTCATATTCCATATATCATCATCTATATCAATTTTTTCCAAAGGAATATTTTCCTCTTCAACAAATATGGAATACACTCCTAGGTCTTCTTCGATATAGTTTACGCTAGATTGCGGAACATTCTCTATGTAGGGTGAAATTATTCCCTCTCTAAGGACTATAATATTCTCAACATTCTGAGGAATGTATAAATGTGTCCCATCGAGCGAGAGGTATCCACCTGTTAAGGATTTCCAATATCTCCCCAAGATAATTGAGTAGTTTCTTACAAGCATATAAATTACCTGAATGCTGAGGGTTGTCCTTATCTCAGGATGAGCGCATAAAACCAAGGTTACATCCTTAATCTCATGTATGGTTTTTTGTTGTAGACTATTATAGGAGAACATGCTTCTGACATTTTCATTTGTACAAGACAAGCTTATCTCTTCCATAATAATATTTGACATCACACTTGGGCCTGAACCACTATCGATGAGGCAACAATGGGCAATCTTATCCATGATATTTATAGAAATATAAAAGGGGTATTTTTAACAGGGTGTCTAAAGTTATGTACACCTACTTTATTTACAGAAGAATCCTCTTTGTTTATCTCTTCAGAAAGATTGGCTACAACATAATATTTTCCTTCCATGAATTGTTTTAGATGCATATGTTGTTCAGGGATGAAAACCATGTCTAGGAGGGTTGCATCTGCTTTGATGTTGGCCAATTGATTGAAGATAATTTATTTGAAAGAGAAGGGATGAGGAGTGATTCCTTGACTCTCAATAATTTTAGGAACATGGGGAGTAGTAGTGGGTGAGGATGAGCTTGGGGTAGAAGAACTACGGGGAGAATCAAATTTTCCCTTGGGAGTGTAGGCTTTGTTCCTAGTGTTGATGACTATGACATCCTATGGCTCTACAAAGTCTAAGACAATGATAGTATCTTCTACTCTTTTACCAAAGATCTTATCTCTAGCACTCTTATTTACCTCACATGTGGTTTCTTCGTGGTGTTCCTCGCAAAAGTTACACCAACCCCAATTGTTTTCAACTGGATAGCAGGATAGCTTTAGGCTAAAAAAAATTTTCAACTGGATTTCTAAAAGGGGGTTCAGAAGAAGATGAATCTCCAGGGGTGAGAGCGGAGACAATACCATTCCACTCAAATGCTATCATATGATTATTCATATCTTGTACTAGCTATAAGAGAGTGGACATGTTTTTCTGTCTAACTAATTATCCCTGGGGAGGACCAGTTCTTTCAAGTTGTTCTTCATACTCTTATAAAGTATGCATAATGGAACCAATTTTATCAATTGATTTTTCCTCAAGCCTATGATGGTAGGGGGAAGGCAATGAATTGTAGCAATGCATGAAAGTGTCTTGGTTCTGAGGGTGGAGAAGTTCAGGAACTTGATTTTACAACTTGGTGAAATGCAAGTTGAAATAAGTGATGGTCTCACCATCCTTATATGTGACATTATTGTATTCACTTAACTTATCAGAGGGGATTTTGGATTGCCCGTAAGTAGATCATAACCAATAGATTAACTCCTCCCAAGTATACAATATTTTAGGAGGAAGATCAAAGAAATCGGCTAGAACCTTTCCTTCCAAGGAATTGATGAACAAGTGCATGCAAGTTTCATTATCGTTGGCCCCTATGTTATGACAAGCATTGGAAAATTCCACCAGGTGTTCGTTTGTGATGACAGTGTTATTTCCTGAAAACTTAGGCAAATACTCTTTAAAATTCGGAAGTGGACGAGTATAAGGTGCTAGGTTAAGAGGAGAGGACACATGCCATGGTATGGTTGTGGCATCTTCTTCGAACTGAAGAAGCCAATAATTTTTAATGAATTGGGTGGGGTTTGTAGTGGATTGGATAGGGATATGGTGGCTATATAAGCTACCAATCACCGATGATGATGAAGATTGAGAGTATGGATCACTTCCAATGCCACCAGACCCACCACTATATGCCATCTTTTGGATGATAGATGAGGGAAGGAAAGACGAGTTGGATGAATCAGATAAATTTCTCCTTAGAGAACGTTGTTGGGAATATAACAAAACATTTCTTTTTCCTATTTCAGCAATAAGATTGATTTCGGGTGACAAGCCACTTCTTCTTCTAGAAGCATGAGAGTCTAAGGGCATGAAAGAGAAGACCAAAATTGAAGAAAAGGAAGATTACCGTTGATTTATAGGTTGTCTAAGTCTAGCTTCCAATTGTTATTGAACAATAATATCTCATTCAATTGCTGCCCAAGAACGTTTAAGCTCAGCACGGGTCCTGGCAGTGTCTAAAATAGTATGAAACAAGTTCAAAGCAATATTGGTCTGGTCTTGGAGACCGAGCTCAAGATTGGGTTGCCTCGCAACATGAATTTTCATTAATAGAAAAACAGTCAAAGAATCAATATAAAAAAAAAAATATGTATCGATGAAAATCGAGTATAAAAATTAACCAGAGAGAGATCGAAGATCTCCCCAATATAGTAACCAAAATAAATGTTGAGGAAAAGATATGAAGTAATCTTAGTCAAACATTTTCATACTCTTCTTGTATAGATAAAAGTAGACAAGAATATCACCCTATATATATATATATATATATATATATATATATATATATATCCAATAAAAATAACATCCTAACTTACAAGTATTAATTATGAGTTCTTAGACTAGTCCTTTATCAACAAAAAAACTTGCTGGAAATTTAATTTTTATGTAATTTTTTGAACATATCAGTTGCTGAAATAAATGTAAAGATAGAAGTAAAGTCACCAAGATGATAATCAATACAGATGAGACATAAATCAATCCTTCATTTCATTCAAATTCACCAAAGTGTCATTTTCTTTACAAAATCTCATGCAAAAAATTTGGACCAAAGTCAAACCTAGACATCCCCATTGGAACATACAAAAGGATCTTTGGCAGAAAACCAAAATTGAACTCTAAAATCTGGATCATATTGCCACATACCGTTTCCGACCCAACTCTGCACAATATCCTTAATTAGTCATGAAAATTAATCCACAAACAGACAAGTGTACATAGACTATCAAAGATAGATAAACACCTCTGAAAAACAAGTGTCTGAATGATGTGATTCAACCCTGAGTATTGTTGTCTACAACAAGACCCTGCTATCATAAAAGAGAATTAGGCTTGTGATGAATAATGAATGAATGAAAACTGAACTATGTCAACATAAACTCACAGAGAAAACCTTAGTATGCGTATGCTTCTATCCTCCTCTTATTCCTTCCTTTCCTTTTCTTTTAAACAAATTAGAATTGGTTGAACTAGTTGAACTGACTCATTAGTTAAGTTAATTAAAAGGCTCAACTAACTTTAGTTAGGGGGAAGAGTAATAATTATAATAAGGGTTATAAGTAAAATAATAACTAGTAGGTGGGACCCCTTGTGACTCCCTTTAGTTCATAATAATCATAACAATTATAAAATAACCATTAGTTAAATAAAACACACCTCCTTGTTTCTCCCATAAACATATTCACTTTTGGCAGATTTAGATCATGAAATTTTGAAATTATTTTCAAAAATATTACTCATATATCCAAAATAAAACATCTTGTCCAAAATTTCTTGAAGTCAATTGTCATTAACAATGGATTAAAATGAAACTTAAAAACCATATTTCCTAGTCTGTGATGCAACCCTTCCTTCATTGTTGTTGTCACCTCTTGATTTTCCTACATTTTCCTTTGGATGTGCAGAGCCTTTAGGCCTAATCTCACTGATCATGTGGGAACAATTGTCCCTCAAATGCATTCGGGAAGACACAGACTTGTCAGATCCATTGGAGGGTGAGGAAGGGGAAATAGTGGATGTTTCCTTATGAACGGCGTGAAAGGCCTCAATTCTCAATCTCTTGCTAGCATGGGAGGATTGTACTAGCAAATGGTCAGGAGCATCTTGGAAAATGGGGTTAATAGGTGGAGGAGAAGACAAATAAAAGTTGGGCCAGTCATGATGTTGGGAGACTGTTGGGTGGAAAATCTCCTTCCATCCATCATTTTATGGGACCTCAGTTTGTAATGAGACATGAGGAAGTACGAGGATACCAGGGGCTTGCGGGTGTTTTAAAGGAGGCCTTTCAGGCCTAGTTTTGACTATTCCCTGCCCAATCCAATTGAAAAATTTGACATGAAACAATTGGCCAAGCTCTTGTGAATCAACATCAAAATGTATGTAGAACCTGCGGCTTCTTGGGCCTCGGTTCCAATTACCTCTACCTTTGTTTCCTTGGCCATGGCTACCTCGACTAAAAAAACTCATCTTTCATGCATAATTGATTAGAAAATATTCTTTTTAAATAAACATACATGACAACTCTTAAAAATATGAAATAGATTTGGCTCGGCAATGTATCAGACTCTTGCAATCCAATCCACACAAATTGTTTTATTGTTTATCATTGAGCAGGGGGTGAAAAGGGTTCTGGGATATGTGAGGGGTTTGTATTGAGCAAAACATGATATAATGAGGGGGAAAAGAACATGGTTACTACTCAATTACAACAATAATCAACTGCAAAGCAACCCAATAAACCATCACTGTAATCCACACAAGACACTACCACCGTCAACTATTTTAACACTGAAATTCTCTTGACTGTAATCAATCTCAGAACACGGAGTGAAAAAAATGAATACGGGAAGGTGATGGGATATGTAATTAGTGGAAAATGAAATAATGGAAGTGAAGAATAATGATTACTTTTCATGAAATTAAATAAGTGATCCATAAAACATTATGTGAAAAGACAGGCACCAACCAACAATCATTGCAACCAAATATCAATTATTGTGTATTCAACTAGTTCATTGTTCATAATCAAATATCCAATATAGTGCCATCACAAGACATTATGCATTTCAAACAAACTGTAAAGGGGATTTTGTTCCCTTCTTTGCATCTTATAACAATTTTCAAACAATAACCATTCCACTTTGTCAACCATCAAAATCAACCATTTCCCATACATTACGTCGATCAACAAATATACTCAAAGTCATGTTTCCAAAATTAACAATGAAGTCACATTATCAGTGAAATTGGGTCAGTCATTTAAATGAAATCATATTCGTTAAACATATATAGGAAATAACCAAATAATCAAGATCAAAATGCAAAACTTGAATTGACACTTAAACAGACAACAACCACCATTCCAACACAATCTATGCCCTGAATATTTAAATCATGCAAGTGTAACTCCATCACTGTGCAAGCCCAATTTAATGTGACTCTAAAACGTTGGGCCACCCATCCAACACGACGAGGTATCAAAAACAATCTTCTCTCAACTAATGGTTTGGTTGCAACAAAAACATGCTTAAAACCCTGTGGGTATCTGTGAGTGTGAAACTGAAGCCATCCATGTTATAAAGAGTGCGCAGCCACCAAAACACTATGATGCAACATCTCCATTTAACAAAACCAAACACACATTCATAGTAATACCTCAACCAATCGTGTTGAGTCAACACTCTAATACAATATTTCCTCGATTTAATCAAACTGTCATCAACTATGTTGTGTACAACTCAGCTTATACAATCAGACAATCATAAGCATGCAGTGAATGTAGTTCATATAGTGTTCCTGGTTGCAATAAACATTTCTCCCTAGAAGAAACCAATAGTTACAATGACCATTATTTCATTGTGTAGAAACACCATTCACACAACGATTTATGCGTGAGCAACATCAAGCATTTGTAACCAATGCCAGCTAAACATCCAAATAAACCATAGCGAAGAAATACCAGTGACTATGTATCAACTAACCAATTCACCACTGTCGTAAAAATCAATTGACCTAATAAGCTATGGAAACCATGCATACCCACACATTAATTTAAATCGGGGAAACGACCCTCTCCATTAAACAATAATGAGTTATTAAACATAAGGAGAGTGACTTTGTAATTTGAGTTTTGCAAATAACAATGCAAGGTTTACCATTGTTATAAAAGAGGTGGTAACTAAATTCCAAACCAACATGACTGTCATATGAGCAACTAGGCGAGTCCATATTCAAATTAATTGACAATACATTCAATCCACAATAACCCATAGTAAAATTGACAGGCCCGACAGTCTCCTCTATGAAACTTTAGACTGGAGCGTAAGGGTTTGTTTTGTAGCTAACATAGGGAAAACATAGCCAACTCCTTGTAATGGTGAAAAATCTGAGGCAAAATGGTGCATACATAGAGAGAACCACGACTCATTCATGGACAAGTAACAAATCCATGATAGGGGGCCAGAACAAAAGGTGAGTCTCTCATTTGGCCTGACCATGTTATTTAACGCACATAGGGTATAACCTTCATTCTTTTCATTTAAACAACCATAATATTGAGGTGAAGATAGGGCCGAGTAAGAATAGAAAACCCACTTTGTGACCCTTAGTGGTGGAATCACCAATGCCCAAGCGAACAAAACATAGTGATGCAGAAATCATTCAACCATTAAACCCATAAAATCCAAAGACTGGATATAACGACAAATGTGTGAATATAGCTATCCACCCAAGACCAACCAAAAACCCTCCAACTAAACCAGGAAGGATAACAAAGACATACCACCCAAGAAGATCAATAACTTCTATGAATTCAATATTATCCCAGGAAGAACCATCCACGCTTCATTCTAAGAAAACAATTTCACACAATTGAAATACTTAGGAAAACAAAAACCAATACACCTGAGCCAGTAATCATTTATTAACTAGAGAAGACTCACGAATGGAGAAAAAAATAGATACCTGTAATCAAATTCCTTAAAACATGAGCTGGCCGAGTGGTTCATCTCTACTAAGAAATTGGAGCATAACCACAATAGCAAGATCGAACAATAACCCCACTAGGATGGCAGCTAATGGAAGGAGGAAGGATGATGTGCAGTAAATGCACATCTCCTCCACCCACGTTTCATTAATTCATCAGTACATTCCAACCAGATCTTCATTAACACCATTAATCAAACCATATATCGAGACCATCACCACATTAAAAGCCAATAGCGTGACCACCATATTTCTTAACTAGTGCCATACATAAAAAAAACATGTACCATATCACAAAGTTAAATCGCATAACCATTAGTGTCCGTGACTTTGTCAAAATGCACCACCCATATCCTATCCTTCCAAGAGATACCATATGCATATCGACCACATAACTCAATTACATTGCATGAACATTAAATTTCTAGCTAGGATTTAACCATAACCATTAAGTATTTTATGCATATAGTATAGTATTTTAAATTCTTCCCCTTTGCAACTGTTGCATTGTTCTTATTTCTTTCCAATTGTTTGCATGTGATATAGTAAAATTGCAGAACTAGATCCCTTTTTCCTTTTCATTTGTCACAGTGTTTTTTATTTTCTCCAAACTGGCTATTATGTATTTTCACTAACATTTTTGTTGTGCAGGTGTAATAAGAATAGATAGTAATGATATCAATGAATATCATAGGTCGTAATAACATAAGGAACCAACACTTCGATAATATCAAACCATAACCAATAAAAAAATATCTCATCAACCATGTAAGTCGTGTCGCACATCATCACAACATAAAAAATCAACAGATATGACCTTCAGTAGTTCAACGGGGTCCCACCTACTAGTATTATTTAGCTTTTATAATAATAGGTTTTAGCAACACTTTGCGGGCAAAACTTCATTGAAAATTTTAATTGTCAACACCATGCATGAAAATGTATTTTATGTTCATTGTTTTACTTGTACTAACTTTGGACATAAATCTATATATTGCAGGGCTTATGGAAGAAATGTTCAAACAATAAATGCTTATGTGGATCCACATAATATTAAATGTTACAAATTCCACAACTATGGACACATAGATCGAAATTGTAGAATCACGATAGAGCCTCCCATGAATCAAAACACCGATGTCAGATACAAGAAAGTTTGGAGAAGAAATAAAAAATAAGAAGAGAAAGTGAATGAAGATCGGGTCCTAGAGATCGTACTCATAATATTTACAACAACGCAAGATCATACTAAATTCACAGGACAATAGGAAGATGTCAAAATCCAAGAAGAGGATGAAGTCAGAAACCAGGAAGAAAATGAAAACAATGTCATAATTCAAGAAGAGGATGAAATAGATGAATCCATAGATGAAGAGGAAGATCAATCCACATTAGAGCAATTATTTTTCTAATACATCTGACTTGGAGACTCCTAGTAAACATGGATATTGAATATGGGGAGTCAGTGCAGTAACTACTATAAATCAAAGAACCATCCATTGATAAATTCGAAGTGTTTACAGAGACATATTCAGAGTAGTCAAATAGAATAAGTACAGAATGACAAAATGATCGATTGAGAAGCAATGTTTCCATGCATATATCAGAGTAATATTATTGGCACAATTTCTATTCAGGGATATATTCATTATAGGTTCAAGGATGTATTGCAGATCACTGGAAATATTTGATTCAATTTGAGAAACAAGAATATGTGATGATCACTTGCAACAAACAAGTCTTCATGATAATATAGTAATAGATGGGTCATCATTGTGGACAATTGAGTAGCAGAGTTATGGAAATATTATGACATATGGACATATATGTATTTGTGATATCATGGTAGGTATAGACATATATATGATAGTGCATATCTACAATCATAAAAATTGGATTCATCAGACAAGTGGAATCAACTGGTCACAATAAGACAAGTAGTGAAAGGCATAGCAGAATAGGGAAAGAGAAACATTTAGAATAAGATATATCATCAGAGGGACATTGTTGAACAATATGGTCATTGATATCTAAACATTGAACATAATAAGCCATGAATATTTGAAGTTAATAAGTTGTTTAATGCTTTTTATATATGTCAGAGAGTTACAAGAGGAAGCACCAATGGACAATAAGAAACACTTGAAGATAGGAAAGGAAACATACACATGAAGTCAAATATTGTTATACATCTTACAAAGAACTCAAGGGAAGAGAAAACATTAGAGAAAGAGTTCCATAAAGGAATATTAGTAGCATGGAGATAGTGGGAGACATACATAGACAATAAGTAGCACTGGAAGAGAGGAAATGAAACATATATAGGAAGTTAAATATTGTTCTACATATTATAGAGAAGTCAAGGGAAGAGAAATCATCAGAGAAACACTTCCATAAAGGAATATTAGTAGCATGAAGATAGGGGGAGACATACTGACAGGGGATTTATCCTTTTTCACATGATTTAAAAGGGAGAGAAAGAGAAATATCATAAGATAAATAGGCAAGCACATGGTGTCAAAGAAACATTGTTCAGAAAAGGTATAATTTCAAAGGAAGTCACTCTTTGTTTTTGATATAAAAAAGAGAAGAGGATCTTGGAAAGAAACAAGAGAACAAAAACATGTGAAGTGAAAGAATAGACACATGAAGATAGCAGGAGAAGACCCAAGGAGAGATACTATATTCCATTTATGTAAAAGGGGGAGAGAGAGAAACATTGATGAGGAGAAATGGTCAGAGGGGGAGCATGTGTATTGGAGTATGAGTGTTTCCATAAATGTCAAAGGGGGAGATTGTTGGATAGTTGCTTTTCATTGATGTCAAAACTTAGAGAATTCAAGATACCCCATATTTTTGGTCAATATTGATGGTCAGTTATTCATCATTGATGTCAAAAAAGGTGGTCGATGTCAGCTGATGTGATGTGAGAGTTTGATGAAGTCTACATGAAGGCCTAGAGGTTTGGTCATGAGACCTAAATTTGTTTGAGGAATAAAGACATTAAGGAAACTGAAAATGAAAGTAACACACTAATATATGGATATTCATCTTCGTTTCATTTCCAATGGTAGGTGGTACGCCCTATGGTTCCTCATGGTTTAGGAGTTATGGCCTTGTGAAGTTAGAAGCCCCAAAGAATGGTCTAGAAGCCCATAGTTGTTTATAAGTCTTTAATGAAAGTGTAAAGTGGTTGTAACAAGAAATTCAGAATCCCATAAGAATATGGAAATAGGTGACCCAACAAAAGTATAAATACGCCTCAATAAGTCATTCACAAGTACATTCACTCACTTATTTTATTGAATATATTATAGTGAACTAGTGATCTATTTGGCAAGATTACAACGACAATATCCGAGGTAGCGATAGGTGAGAAGCGCGAGATTTTTAGGATTATAGAGGAGAGCTAGGGTTTTATATAAAAACACTAATTGGATTATTCCCATGGTTTAGACAACTAGTGTCTCGTGAGGCATCTATGCGGGTTGCACAATGCACACCATGGGAGGCTCTGTGTGATAGGGAGTCTTATTCCTATGAGGCTAATGAAAATTTGGTACGTATGTTGGTACCATGATGTAGAGGACCGAGGAAAGGTTATAGTACATTCTTATATATTTTCATCTCAACTACAAGATTAGAGGTAATTTTTAAGGGTTATTCTTATGTTGTTATGGTATAGTCGTGATGATACATGGTTTGGTACATCTTGGTGATGACATGATACCTTGTTAGAAGTAAAATCTTAGCTATATTGATATCCATTTTGGTATATGTCATGGTTATGGTTTATTATTAGGAACATATCCTTATGATGTTGGTACATGGTTGAGATACACACTTGGTATATAGTTGAGGCACATCTTATGGTGTAAGATTTATGGTACATGGTTGATGTATGAGACGTTACATGGTTGATTTACCTAGTGCAATACATGGTTGATGGTATGGTATAGGTTTGATATAGGTTTTGTTGCATGCTTGATGAAGATTTTGGTACAAGTGTTGGTGCATAGTTGATGCACGGTTTGGTACAAGTTGATATGCATGGTTGGCACATGTTGATGTACATGGTATGGTACATATTGATATACATGGTTGATGTACATAGTTTGGTGATGGTTGGTGTATCCATGTGAGTGTATCTGGTTGATCATGGTATATCAATGACAGTGACAGGATGGACACAGTGATAGGTTAGATACATTGACAGGTTGACAAGTTATAGGCCGATGTGATAATGGCAGTGACAATGGTAATGACAGTGACAATGATAGTGGTAGTGATAATGACAGTGGTAGTGTCAATGACAGTGGTTGTGTTAGTGACATTTGGTCTATATTTATATTTCAAGGTGACAGGATGAGGCAAGGAAAGGGTGTCGTAGACTCCTTCCAGTTGGTTCTGGAGAAAAAAGGGAGTTGGAGCTTGAGAATCAGGGGGTTGTATCATCCTTCTGGTTGGAGCCAGATAATTCAGGGAATTGTAGCTTCCTTAAGGTTAGAGCGTGTAAATAAGGGGTCGTATCCTCCTTCTAGTTGTATATGGAGAATTGGGAAGTTGATTCTTCCAATTAATGTATTCTTCACAATATATAAGTAATCATTCAGTGGTTTTCTCCCATTTCAGTTTCCACATAAATCCTTAGGTACTATGTATTTGATGTGATATTTATATCATCATGATATTTTGGATGAAATCATAGATGATACATTTGTGATATAATTTTGATTAAGTTTAAGTTGATATATTGTGGTTAAAAGTGCTAAAATTTCTCATATTGATTCAAACCCCCCTTAGTATTTCAACATCCATATTTCTTTGTTAGAAATTGCAAAAAAATCTAGTTTATAGAAAACAAGTGACGAAAATGACTGATTGTTCTGTTGCAACAACCCAACCAGATGCATTAAACTTGCAAGATGATAGGCCTATTGTAATGTTTGGTCCTCACATTGAGGAAAGAGGAGAATCAATAACCCTGTTTTATATCTCTTTAATAGTCCATGAACATATCTTACACAATTTAATGCTAGATTTAGGAGATTCACACAATATAATGCCAAACATAGTTATGGAGAAGTTAGGATTACAAATAACAAGAGCATATCATGACCTGTATTCCTTTGATGAAAGAAAAGTTATATATTTAGCGATGATTAAAGATATGATAGTTCACTTAGACCAAGTAACTGTGAAAAGTATTTTGATGGATATAATTGTGGAAGATGTGCCTGCCAACTATGGGATGCTTTTATCTAGATATTAGGAAAGTAAACTAGGTGGCTAGTTGCAAATGGATATGATTTATGCCAAAATCCTATTCTTTGGTGGAGAGAATAGGAGACTTGATAGGGAAACTAAACTTGCTTACATTATCAGTGATCCTAAACACCCTAATAATTATCCCATCTACTCAAAAGATCAAGATTTGGGTTGTTTCACTTTATCTATAAATCATGAACTAGAAAATTGTGTTATCGCACAATTTTTAGGAAAGGTTTAGGTAGCTTGAGTCAAGGCTTCAAACTGGCGTAACAGGATCTTTCCCACCCACTGTCACCTCGATGGGGGGCTCTTTCTATTTAGGGTGGCTAATCCCAAGGGAGACATCCCTAGTAATCTGGGGTTTTGAAGGAAAAGGATCAAGGGTTTAAAGGATCTATGGTTAAGACAAGCTTTCCCTTCACAGATTACTGCCCAAAAGATAGTCAAGGAGTAGATCTTCCACTGAATGGAACCTGTTTGCGAGACAAGGCAAAAAGAACTAGAACGTGTTGCAGTGGTTAGTACTTCACAATTTAATGACTACCCTTAAATATATATGAGCAATGGTAAATGTAATTATTGACGAAGTCAATGATTGCAATTAAAGACAAAGGCTTATAATACTTCTTCAATAAACACAAAGTGATACTATGCATTCAATGTATAAAATCAAATCCTTGTATTATCTCAATACATTTAATATCATAAATCTGCTCATAAATAATGTTGTTATTGCATCATACCTGCTAAAAGGTGACATCAACCCTATGTTAGCTAGACAAATAAGTGGACGTTATGCTAAATAAGCCAATGAAAAGTTTAACACTTAAATGTCTATCAAAGGATGACCAAACCACAAT
This sequence comes from Picea glauca, assembly GCA_000966675.3. Taxonomy (NCBI): domain Eukaryota; kingdom Viridiplantae; phylum Streptophyta; class Pinopsida; order Pinales; family Pinaceae; genus Picea; species Picea glauca. Next base: position 1,311,645 of record JZKD02S1647383.1, on the reverse strand, counting down.
GTTTTACACTAAACAAGGTTTGAAATGAGGCTTGACGTCATCAATAATGTTGTTGTTGTCACTATGACGTCAGCCCTAAATTTAGGTTAGTTTGAGAGGCAAAGAGGTAAACGTTT
>JZKD02S1647383.1:1275640-1309718 GCA_000966675.3 Picea glauca | reverse complement strand
GGTCATCCTAATGGCCAGACTAGGGGAATGGGATGGATGAGCGGGGTATAAGATGAAAAAGTGATAAGATGATGGGAGTGGACGATGGCTCTGCAAATCCCCTTTGGTGGCTAACCAAAACCCATGAATACCGGCTTGCTAAGTTTCCCCATCAATCACCCCAACAATGGTCAAGTGGATTAGTGTAAGATCCAAGCAGTCATCCCAAATGAAAGGAACCTAATGCATATATAAGAAGGTTATAATGATCAAATATGACACATACCATGATACCTCGGACCGATTACCTCATGGAGAAAGAGTCCTCTCTGATGCAAGCCCAGGCCGGTAGTGATGGAATCTTCTACTGCTGACAGGACAAAGCTGGCTGAGAAGAAGAAAGATGGGCCCTCCAGGGCCATGCTCAACTCACTCTTGCTCTCGGTACTCCATGTCTAGGACCATGTGGGCCTCGAGACATGATCTCCTAGTTATCCCTAGATATCGGGGATAACAAATTGTACAGAAATTGTAAATAGTTTTTTGAATGAAAATAATCCTGAAGAGGGAATGCGTAAAATGTACTTCGATGGAGCTTCCTCTTGGGAAGGTGATGGATTAGGTATTCTACTAATTTCACCTTTTCAAAAAAAAATTCCTTTTTTCTTTTAGATTACAATTTGAAAGTGATTCAACGAATAATGTTTATGAATACGAAGATTTAGTGCTAGGTTTAGAAGTTGCCAAGAAAATAAAAATTGTAAATATTATTTTCTATGGGGATGCATAATTAATTGTTAAGAAAATAAAGAAATTTTATCAAGCTAAACATCCTAGGATGATATCCTATATAAATTATTCTTGGGACTTAATTAATCATTTCTTTTTGACTTTTAATATTCATGTAATTCTAAGACAAGAAAATAAATAAGTTGATTCTCTAGTTGTATCAATAAGTATGTTCAAACATCCTGAAGTGACAAATCTTAAATATTAAATTGAAATGAAATACTGACCTTCAATACCTGACAATGTCAAACATTGGCAAGTTTTTGAATATGACCAATAGATAAAAACATTTTTCGAAATCATTGACGAATTTTCAACAACTCATATTGATCAGGAAGATGACCAAAAAAATGAATAAATTAATCAAAATAGTCATCCAGACCTTAAATTACACTATGTAATTGCTAATCATAATATATGGTGAAAGGAAATTCAAGTGGGAAATGAAGGTATCTTCACTGGGGCTATGGACACTCGTTGGCAGTGAAGCAAGGATTGTGATGTCAGAGTGGCTACACCATAGGCTATGGATTCTTTTTGGCAGTGTAGCAACACCATGAGAATGAGGAGGAATGACAATGAGTATATTTACTATAATACTCAATTAAAATTGGTTTTATCAGAAAACAACTCTATTCTAACCTATATATTCTTTGAAATAAAATAAATAAATAAAATCTTGAAGTAGAAAACACAAATTACAAATTTGATTCCTAAGACAAAATTTACACTTATATTACCATAAAAAACTCCAGAGTAAAGTTGTATGACTGTTATATTTTTATCTTTTCTAGTCATATTATATAATGAACATGTTGAATTATAAAATTGGTGGTCATTTAGTTCCTTCAATCATAGATTAATCTATAGGTGAGAAGAGGAGTTTTTGTGTTTTCATGAAGAAAACATCATTCTCTAGGACTATCTTATTAAGTTTTTCCGTAAAATAATGACTCCATAACCCAATAAAAGGAACTTGGTCTACATTTTTTTTAGTGGCTCACAGGAAAACACAATCCCCAGACGGAGCCAGATGTTGTAAATTTGGAAATTTTATAACTTATAAGTTAGGAATAATAAGACATTTTGGTCTTGCAAAAAAACTACATAAAAACAAATAAAGCAATAAAATAAAAAAGAAATTGAAAAAAGATTAGTTTAAATTCAAATAAACAAAATAAAATTTTGATTAGAATAGTTTTTCTTATTTAAAATAAAATAATCTTTACTTATAAATATTTATTACATAGTTTTATTTCCATTTTAGTTTTAATAAAGTTTATATATTGTTTAGACTTTAAAATATCTGATTTATATTTTTGTTATTATATAGTTTCATATTAATAAATGTATTTATTTCGTGAATATTATCATGTGCGCTCCAGTTCAAAATATCAACGACCTATTTTCGATTGCATCCCCCCCACGTGCTCGATGTTTAACACAAAGCGAGGGGGGAGGAGGGACTCTACCATGGTCAACCGCTTTTCAATGTGGTTCCCATACATCAATTGCGGACATCAGGATATATGGTTATCCTAACCATGCCCGACCCCCATGCAATGGACATGGGGCCGACACGTGTCCAACATCACATCAACCAAGAGAAAAGGTAAAATTTGAATTTGTAATTAATTTTCTACGAATAATTTAATGACATGTATGTATTTCAAAAGGGAAAAGGGGAAAATGGTCAAATGATTAATTTATTTTGTATTCTAACTGTTTGATCACCCAATTATAAGATCTTGCAAGATTCACCACAACTACTCTAGTCAAGTATCTATTTCAGTCAGCAACTTCCATGGGTAACTTTAAAACCCGCTTATTCTATTGTTATCAATATCAAAATGTAGATATCAGAGTCTGCACAGAGTAAGAAAATTCTAAAACCAATATAAGAATGCCTTGTCATTAGAGATAAAGACGTCTTCAATCTTTTTTTATCATTTTATACCTTTCTTTTATACCAACAGAAGAAACAAGGTTTCCATGATTTAGTTGACCACTATTATGCATGGGAGTCTGACCTTGCCAAATTCATAGTTCCTAGGGTTTACAATTTCCTAGAATTTGTAGTATGGTGTGCCCAGAATTGAATTCCAGGAAAAAAGCCATAATATCTAAAGTTGGTTTTGTTATGGTTTAATTAAATGATCAAACAATAAATGAGATGATGATATGGTCACCTAACCTCAATAATGAACCATTAAATGAACTGGTGGAATATAAATATTTTAGAGAACCATAATCAAAGGATAGGGTTTATTTACTATACTCTGACCTCTATATGAACCTTGATGTGCCTAGAGATAATGTTGTCATTCAAACTAACCTGTTTCTTGAGACTTCTCAAATAAAACATTTTCCATTATTTCTATGATATTAGGGAAAGTGAATGATTTAATAGTTGATGAATTTGCATTAATGATAATGGTCTCAATATTCCCTATCACAACTAAACCCATCACTAAATTCAATTACAGCTAGTTCATAACAGATCAAATTCATTATCATCTTTCCAAATTCGAGACACTCATAACCTTCAAATACCAGTCTTACCTGGTTCATCTCTTTCTATTTACACAAGATTTTCATTTCATGCATCTAGGATTAAAATTTGAAAATGATCTTGGTAATCCTACCTTCGTTTCTCACTAGACCTTGTGATTGCTAGAAAGCCTTTGGATGTTTAATTTTCACAACATGTGAATCATTTTATGTCCAAATCTTACCAAATCATACATAATCAAAATCTCCTAGAATCTTTCATGAGTGCAAAAAAATGTTACAATTAAGCCCAGACAGAAAAGGGGGAGAGTGGTATGGTTTTTAAAAATACACTAAAATCAGGATTTATGGTTTTCAACTTGCTCCATTTTGTTTTCCTATTTTTATGACTCCCAAAAAAATTTCTCTTCAATATGTTAGGAAAATATTGAACTCTGATGAAATTTATTTTGTGCCTAACAATTATAAGGTGACCTTTAAATTCAAGAAGGAAGTAGGTACTTTCATTGTGAATACCAGGCTAGCACCGAATGTTACAAAAAATGTTGGGCTCGAGATATGATCACTTTTATGATGGTTATTATGCACTTTTTCCACATGTACATATGTGTTTTTCATCTTTTGAAGGACCATTTTGAAGAAGTTTATGATAAAACAATATGATCGACATAAGGTATGCATGATTCATGTTTAATCATTGTATCGAGAATAATTTATCATGTTTTCACGCTTCCAAGGATCCGATTCATGTTTTTTGATGTTATAGGGAAAAATCACAAGGCGTTTTTCCATCCAACACTCCGTCCAGTACTTCATCCGACACTATTCCAGGCAACAAACTTAAATATTTATTTTTGGGAGGATGAAGTGGAATCTAAAAAATATGGCACATGGGTTTTGTGCGCAGTATACCGAATTAGGTCCCGCATGGGCCCTTTCCTGAAATTGTGAACAGATTAAGAGCAATTCGTGGTTCTCAATTCCTCATCCGACACTCGTTCCGGTACTCGATTCGGCACTCCATCCTGCACAGAAACATAGGGTGACTTGGAGGTTATGGCAATGGCAGCCAGTGATGGGAAAATAGGAAACATGGGTTTTTTTCATGCTTATCCCCTACATCTACTGAACTCTTGACAACTCAATTTTGGGTTGTTATGGTGGGTGATTATTGGCTCACTCTGTTTCGGCAGTTAGGGCACCATTAATTAAATTTGCCAATTTTAGAAGTGGTTTGAACCTCCTGTGGTCGACCACTTGGCATGTAAACATTATAAATACCACTAGGATGATCATAATATTGTTAACCAAGTAGAAGATCCAGTGTATTAGAGACAAATTCGTTTTTTCTTTGTTTTGAGTTTTTACATTGCCAGATTATGCCAGAAATACGTTTTTGATCTTTCATGGTGAATTCAAGTTGTTGAATTCATGGTTTTCTTTTAGGAAGTAGCCATGACTTGCTAGGGGGCCCACCAGCAGTCTGGTTACTGTCTTTGTGTTGTTTATGTATTTCATAGTTTAGTTGTCTTCTTCATTTTCCTGTACATGCATTTTTATTATGTTAATTAGTTTGTTGTTATAGTTTAATTGTGTTAGTTTCCTTTTGCAGGTTAATATGAAGAATTTTTGTTAGTATGAAATGAGTTATTAGTTAGTATAGACAAACTTAAGCTTAAGCCGCTAACCCCCGTGTGATTAAATAATAGATTAGAATTTATGTATGCTGAAATAGATTAGTTAGAGTTTAAAACAAAATTTTAAAATAGAGTTTTAATTAGAATGGAATAGAGTTTTTATTTGGGTTTTCTTTGACAAGGATTTTGATGGATGTATAGATTTCATTTCAGTTTGAATAGTTAATCATTTCCTTATTGAAGTTTGAATAGTGGAATAGACATAGCATAGTTTCATTTTACGCAATTTCATTTCCTAGAATTAAAATGCAATTACATTTCTTAGTTAATGGTTAAATCTAATTTTTCTTACATAGTGTAGAAGTATAATGATGATCTTGTTATGATGTTAATGGTTTATACATGAATATACAGGGTATTTAACATTCTTTTTATCATGGCTAAACTCTCCTTGGATTGTTTGATCCATACTTTACATTTTTCCATTGAAATTAGTGTTGAGCTTATACCGCTTGAGTTGTCCTTTGTTGTTAAGAGTCATCGAGATATCATCCGACACCAGAGACATTCACACAACCACCAACATTATATTTGAGTTGTCATAGGTTAAAAGAAATAGTTTTCCCGCTTTCATAGATATAGTTTCTCGCTTTCATAGATTAGAGTATAGTTGTATTGTTGTTGTAGATAGATAGACTTTGTTTTGATAGATTAGATGACAGTTTGCTTATTATAGATAAAGAATTAGTTGATAGTTCTTCTTGTTTTCAATAAAATAGATCTCATTTCTTGCATTGCATTGAGCATTTAGATTTCCTTTCAGGCGTTAGAAATAGTTTTTCATTAGGCATTTAGTTCACTTGCCTCTTAAGCTAGATAGTTGTTCAATGAAATTTTTTTGCTTGCAGTAGTTAGTTGTCTTTACTTACTTGTCCATTGCTTTAGTAGGTTAGATAGTTGTCTTTGCTTACTTGTCTTTTTCCTTAGTAGGTTAGTTAGGTGTCTTTGCTTACTTGTCTATTTTCTTTAATAGGTTAGATAGGTTCTTTTGCTTACTTGTTTATTTATTTGCTTTCATAGGGTAGTTGCTCATTGAATGTAAGTTGGAAAGTTAAAGTAGTTTTCTTTCGTCATTCACTTATTATGCTTAGTAGTTTGCATTTTCTTACTATTGAACTAGTTTTCTTAACATAGGGTTTTTACTTGCTTTCTTAGAACTGTCCATCGATCCTTGGCCCAAAGAATACTTAGGTTACCTAGTTTCCAATTGCTTAATAGGGTTTTCTCATTAGATAGTTTTTCTTCAGTAGATTAGCCTTAGATAGCTACCTTCCTTAGCTAGACCATACTCCTACCCGCCTTCTACCTTTGGTATATATTTTTCTACAAGTCTAAGTTTACTTACCCCGGGTTGAGATTTTAATTGAGGGTAGTTTAGTGTCTTTTTTAGTACATATAAATCACTTAACATTTTGGCACCATTGTCGGGGAGTTGTCTCAAGGTAAGAAGTAGTTAGGAAATAGATCATCCTTAGACCTTAGCATTAGATTGGTGGTGGGGGAGCTTTAAGATGAGAGGTAAGAACCTACGCATCTTCTATAGAAGGTTCCCCCAAACCCAATGGTAGTTTTTCTTTTTCTTTTTGTTTTCTTTCATGAATAGACCTAGAAACCAAATGGTAGCTTTTTCTGTTGTTTTTTCTTTCTTTCATGAATAGGCCTAGACACCCACAAGGTAGATACATTAAATATAAATTAGACCTTTCAGACAAGGTTCCTTCTGATCTTTTTGGGGGAAGGAAAATTCCACTCATAAGCTCCGCAGGCCAATACCGAAAAACAAGAGCTAGCTCAACCCAAAGAGCTAAAGACGTCTCTAAAAGAGACTAAAATAGGCAACACTATAGAACATAAAATTGAAGCATCAATAATAGTGGGATAGGAGGCAAGATCACTCGATCCTTCTGTAGAACCAAACAATACAACCTTGCTTTTCTTACCACCATCAGGAGATCCTAACTTTGTGGACATCATCTTTGTGTGAACCAGGTTTTATCAAAATAGCAAGATGAATTCAAAAGAAACCATTAGCCTGAGGGAACTTTCTCAAATCCTAGAAGTAGTCGGGATTTCTTCTTTTCAGGAAGAAAACATCTTGACAATAGCCAAGAACTTCTCTACCTCTCTAAAAATATTAGAAGAATCAAGGTCCTATGAGCTAAAAAATGACTTTCCCTGCCAAAATGTGAAGGAAGCTGAAAAATTATGGACTAAATCCAATGGAGCGCAATCATTAAGACCTAATATTGAGGAGTTCCCAACATCCATCTCATTAGATCCTTTATGTACTTCAGAAATAAATCATCTAGAAGAAGAGGATCTACATAGCATGATGAAGGAGAGCATAGAAATTACTGTTGATAAACATCATGATTACATTGAAATTTGGTTTCAAGAGGTCATCAGGCCACAATACTATTCTCTTCTTCAACACCTTTTGATCCCAAAACAAGTAGGTTGGTTGGTTCTTCATATCTAGGTAATCACTACAGTAACTTTTTCATACATGGATATGACTATGTTTCTTATCTTGCTCTGCACATGGTTACATTGGAAGAGTTCTTACACTTGAGTAAATATTTTTTTCCTTTTATTTTTAGGTAGGGTAGGATAGTAAATAAAATATGCATGTTGTTAGTTTAGCTTAGAAGCCTAATGCAGCCTCATTTTACATTTTCTTTTAATAAGAGAACTATGAGATACAGGTTCCTATGAATTGATCTCATTGATCTCATTAGTTTATTATATTTTAGAGTGTGATTTTTGCAAACAATTTTAGAGATCTCCGTAGGCATTTATTTCACCAGGAGTGGACAGTTTTAAGAAGATATAAAAGAAGAATTTTTCTTCAAAACATTGCTATACTTGAACCTTGTTGTCTGCTAAGCATCAAATGAATAATGACTTGTTGTGATTAGCCATGTTTCTGCAAAGACTTTCATCTTATTTTTCTCAAGGCATCTTAAATAGCAGTTTCTCTTGAACCTTCACCACTGTATAAGGAAGTGACATCGTAACCATCAAGCTTAGAGGTCTCTCGTACAATTTTTCCAAGAAACCTGAGTAAGTGAGTCAAGTGTCTTTATCAAAGAGTAATAAGGAGGTCTAATTAGCGGTTAGTCATGGAAACATCACAATAAATACAAAGGAAGAAAGTAAGTTGAGCCTAGATATACCTTTTTGTTCTTTCTCAATGGTACCATCCACTACACACTAAATAGCTTGATTATATCATATCTTTAGATAGGCCACGTCCGCTTAAGTACCCCTTACATCGGCAAAATCACTAAGTAATATAATGGAAATTCATCCTCTAACATAAATACCATCCCGATTGAAAAAGAAAAAAAAAAGTTGTTTTCAGAGTTGTCCCCCCATTCTCTTGCATAAAGAAATCTTACATTAAAATCTTAAAAGATGGAGGGCCAGTCTCTGAGGGTTTAAGAGGCTAACCCACCAGGATACTGAAAAGTCTGGCAGTGGGTACCGACCTGTGGTATGACTAGGTAAACCTATCAAAGTACTGAACATGCTTGCTGGCAGTGGGGCATTCTACCCAGAGAGGATGGTAATCTGACAAAAATAAATAATAAATTTAAACTTGTCCTGATGTACAACATTACTTGTAGACAAAGCTGACATGAGGTATGTATGGTTAAGATAAGGTTAATGAACTCCATAAACTTTCCATTGGGAAATAACTCTAAGACTATATTGAAAATCTCTTGCCTACCTCTTGTTATCTATATATAGGATATCTTATCCTATAGGTGGGGCCATCTTCTAACCATCTCGTCAGACCAATCTGTGAAATTTTATCTTTACACTTGACATACTATAAATCTTTGGCTATTGGGGGATACTGATTGGTTTCCTATACTTTTGATTGTGAGGTGTCATAATACTTAGGTGTGGGGGAGGGGTTCATGAGTTTACAAATGATAACACTACCGAGAAGAAGTAAATCTTTGTAAAATTTTGTATTATTTTCATGATATAGGTTATTACAGCAACAATCATTTTATTTTGAAGTGATAAACTCCTGTGTGCTATAAACTATTGTATATGTCCTTAACAGACCACTATGTTGGTTTATTTTTGTTACAGGCTATTCATTGTAGGTTTGACATTACATTTTTGTTACAGGCCGTTCATTGTAGTTTTGACATTACATGTTCTATGCAAGTGGATTGAGTGAACATGGTGGAAAAATCAACAACAATGGAACACTCTTAGCCTGCCTCAACTCCTATTCACTATGTTCGTGGCCTCTGAGGAATCAATTTCCTCAGCCACATATATCCCAAGAGTTGGAAACCATTGATTTAAACACCACCAGTTGCCAAGAGCAAGCTAAAACAGGGTTTTCAAAACCGAATTTTAGAACATCTCTGGAGCTAAGGGATACTCCAAGGAGTGGATAAAAGAGGAGCTAATCAACTCTCTCATAGTCATCACCAAATTGATTACATGTGAAGGTAGATATTTTGTCTTTAAAGCCTATCAATTTCGATTGTTAGCTCACTTTCAGTTCCATAAGACATTGTAACTTCCCCTTTTACTTCTTAAAGAGTCTTGAGAAGATGTCTTCCCAAGTGAGGAAGGATGTAGCCAATCCCCATAACAACCTATTTTACCATGACCTTATCAAAATACTTGTCTTAGCCGAGTTGGAAAAAAAGGAGAAAGCGTGGGATGAGTTCATTTACCAATTTGCAAACCTTCATCTTACAATCAAGACTAGCAAGAAGACTCTTGATCTAGGGACTGTTACTCCACCCAAACCCTCATGCTCAAAGCTATTCCTTTATCGGAGAAAATTGTTGATACCCTTGCAGCCTGATCGAGAAAAAATACCAAGAAGACTATTGCTAATTCATGGTAGGAGGATGTGCCATATATTCAGTATAGGGGGATTTTTCCTGAGCTAAAAATGCTAAGGATTGCCCATTTGTATAGCAAACCCATGAGAAGAAGAAGTAGGATTTCTATCAAAATTTTGTCATACTATCTTTTTACAATGCCTTGGGATATTATATCAATAGTTGTTTGTATTGGTATGCTAAATTATATACTGTTGACATCATTATGTGTGTTATAAGCTTGATGTGCATTTTTTTATACTTAACTACTCTTTGTGACAAAAACATAGCAACAACAACTGCTAAATACTTACTGCCATCTGTATTACCAGCTTATGAAAAGTGAAACAGTTGTTTGAATTGTTATAGATATATGAAAGGAAATAACAATTCTCCTGATTCACCATGCCTACCAGTACAAAACAAGCCTTTTTTTAGTATTTGTCAGTTTGTCAGTCACCCGTGATCAAGTTTTCTCTTTCGTGTGATTGATAGGGTTATTAGGTCAAATTGTTATATTTTCAAAATAAAATTCTCAAATACAATTTGACATATCTTGGTTGTAAAATTGTCATTGGTGTGTCTAGGTGTGAATACTACTCCCTCCACTCATCCAAGGTCATAAATCTTCATCATGGTCATATCATCATTCCTTGTCATAAATTTTCAGATAATTGTCTTCGTCAAAGTTCTACTTCAAAATTGGTTTCTAAATTAAGAGAGATTAATTTGAAAAACATGAAAGAGTTTTTTTCAATCATGTACCAATAAAAAAAAACCTCCTTCAGTTTATGCATAGGTTTTTTCATTTGAGATGAATTCCCCAAATACAGTCGCTATAGAAGGGTTTTCTGGACATTTGGATAGTTTGACTTCAAGTTAGTTTTTCAGAGGGTTGGAGAATGCATTTGAAGTGATTTATGGTTCCATTGTGTAGAATACATTATAAAATTTCCAACCATACTACTTTCATCCCAAACATCCTTTAGGAAGGCCTTCAAAATCCCTATCAAAGAACATGTTGCACTTTTGCTAAGAGCACACTGCGCTTCTGCAAGTTTTGAGTAACCAACTTCAAGCTATGATTATGAGCCGATGAGAAAGTAATTTTGAAACATGTAGGAGGTTTTTGTTCCTAACATACCAAAACACAATAACCTCTCTCATTTTTTGAATATACTTTATGGTTTGGGATATAATCTATCATCTTAGAGGCCTATGCTTTCAGAAAATAAAACACTCTATTTTTTTCTTGTTATAGTCATGTTTTATTTTTGTGTTTTCCTAACAATAGGGAGTGAATTTTTGAAAAAAAAGAGAGGTTGTTATCAAGGACATATTCAAAAACAATAACCTCTCTCAATTTATAAATATACATTATGGTTTTGGATATATTCAATTCTATTAGAGGCCTAGTTTTTCAGGAAATAAAACACTTTGTTTTTCCTGTTTTAGTCATGTTTTATTGGTGTGATTTCCTAACAAATGAAAGTGAATTTTTGAAAACCAAGAAAGGTTTTTGTCAAGAACATATTAAAAAACAAAAAACCCTCTCATTTTTTACATAGGTTTTACTTTATTGTAGTTACAGGTGTCACTTTGATAGCTATTTTTCACAAGTTCGCTAGGCCATAATTGTTGCGCTTATGGGAAGTCACTTTTGGAACTAATTTTGCAGAGGAAAAATTGTTGTTTTGCATGGTTTAAAGGATAAAGGTTATAATATAAATCTCAAGTCTTCCTCACATGTCATCAACAGCCTCCAAAAACTCCCAACCCTCCAATCCAAACTTAGAGAGCATGAAACACTAAGTTGTCATTTATGCCATGATAACTTTGTCCTACAAGTCAAGAAAAATTTTCTACAACATTAGGTTGATGATATGACTGACACTAATAATATTCTCTGGATAAAATTGAAACATCACAAAAAACCTAAGTTGAAATCCCCCGGGAAAGAGGGAGAAGCTTCTAAAGCTAATCCACCCTCTCCTTCGCAAGTTTAGTCATGAAGGGCAATTTATTTTTGTTTCTAGTGGGACCTGAAAAATCTTAGGTGTGGGGGTAATCTTGGGCCCGAGATATGATCACTTTTATGATGGTTATTATGCACGTTTTCTACATGTACATATGTGTTTTTCATCTTTTGAAGGACCATTTTGAAGAATTTTATGATAAAACGGTATGATCGACATAAGGTACACATGATTCATGTTTAATTATTGTATCGAGCATAATTTATCATGTTTTCAAAATTCCAAGGATCTGATTCATGTTTTTTGGTGGTACAAGGAAAAATCACAAGGCGTTTTTCCATCCAACACTTCGTCCAGTACTTCATCCGACACTATTACAGGCAACAAACTTAAACATTTATTTTTGGGAGCATGAAGTGGAAACTAAAAATTCTGGCACATGGGTTTTGTGCACAGTATGCCCAATTAGGTCCTACACAGCCATTTCCTGAAATTGTGAATGGATGAAGAGCATTTTGTGGTTCTCAATTCGAAATTTGACACTCATTCTGGTACTTGATCCGGCACTCCGTCCTACACAGAAATGTAGGGTGACTTGGAGGTTATGGCATTGATGGCCAATGATGGTAAAATAGGAAACGTGGGGTTTGTTCATGGTTATCCCCTCTAGCTACTGAACTCTTGACAACTCAATTTTGGGTTGTTATGGTGGGTGATTATTGGCTCGCTTTGTTTCGGCAGTTAGGGAACCATTAATGAAATTTTCCAATTTTAGAAGTAGTTTGAACCTCCTGTGGTCGATCACTTGACATGTTAACATTATAAATACCACTAGGATGATCATAAGATTGTTAACTAAGTAGCAGATCCAGTGTATTAGAGACAAATATGTTTTTTCTCTGTTTTGAGTTTTTACATTGCCAGATTGTGCCAGAAATACGTTTTCGAGTTTTCATGGTGAATTCGAGTTGCTGAATCCATGGTTGGAATTTAGGAAGTAGCCACAACTTGCTAGGGGGGCCACCAATAGTCTGGTTACTATCTTTCTGTTGTTTATGTATTTCATAGTTTAGTTGTTTTCTTCATTTTCCTGTACATGCATTTTTATTATGTTAATTAGTTTGTTGTTATAATTTAATTGTGTTAGTTTCCTTTTGCAGGTTAATATGAAGGAGTTTTGTTAGTATGCAATGAGTTCTTATTTAGTATAGACAATCTTAAGCTTAAGCCACTAACCCCCCATGTGATTAAATAATAGATTAGAATTTATGTATGATGAAATAGATTAGTTAGAGTTTAAAACAGGGTTTTAATTAGAATCGAATAGAGTTTTTATTTGGGTTTTCTTTGACAGGGATTTTGATGGATGTATAGATTTCATTTTAGTTTGAATAGTTAATCATTTCCTTATTGCAGTTTGAATAGTAGAATAGACATATCATAGTTTCATTTTATGCAATTTCATTTCCTAGAATTAAAATGCAATTATATTTCTTAGTTAATGGTTAAATCTAATTTTGCTTACATAGTGTAGAAGTATAATGATGATATCATTATGATGTTAATGGTTTATACATGAATATACAGGGTATTTAACATTCTTTTATCATGGCTAAACTCTCCTTGGATCGTTTAATCCATACTTTTCATTTTTCCATTGAAATTAGTGTTGAGCTTATACCACTTGAGTTGTCCTTTGTTTTTAAGTGTCATCGAGATATCATGCAACACCGGAGACATTCAAACAACCACCAACATTATATTTGAGTTGTCATAGGTTAAAAGAAATAGTTTTCCCACTTTCATAGATATAGTTTCTCTCTTTCATAGATTAGAATATAGTTGTATTGTTGATGTAGATAGATAGACTTTGTTTGGATAGATTAGGTGACAATTTGTTTATTATGGATCAAGAATTAGTTGGTAGTTCTTCTTTCTTTCGATAAAATAGATTTCATTTCATGCATTGCATTGAGCATTTAGATTTCCTTTCGCGCATTAGAAACAGTTTTACATTAGGCATTTAGTTCACTTGCCTCTTAAGCTAGATAGTTGTTCAATGAGAAGTTTTTGATTGCAATAGTTAGTTGTCTTTGCTTACTTGTCTATTGCTTTAGTAGGTTAGATATTTGTCTTTGCTTACTTGTCTTTTTCTTTAGTAGGTTAGTTAGGTGTCTTCGCTTACTTGTCTATTTTCTTTAATAGGTTAGATAGGTTCTTTTTCTTACTTGTTTATTTATTTTCTTTTATAGGGTAGTTGCTCATTGAATGTAGGTTGACAAGTTGAAATAGTTTTCTTTCGTCATTCACTTATTATTCTTAGTATTTTTCCTTTGCTTACAGTTGAACTAGTTTTCTTTACATAGTGTTTTTACTTGCTTTCTTAGAACTATCCATCGATCATTGGCCCAAAGAATACTTAGGTTACCTAGGTTCCAATTGCTTAATAGGGTTTGCTCATTAGATAGTTTTTCTTGAGTATATTAGCCTTAGATATCTACCTTCCTTAGCTATACCATACTCCTACCTGCCATCTACCTTTGGCATATATTTTTCTACAACTCTAAGTTTACTTACCCTGGGTTGACAATTTAATTGAGGGTAGTTTAGTGTCTTTTTTAGTACATATAAATAACCTAACAACAAATATTCTTTCAAATATGGGATTGCAACAAGAAGAACCATGGAATTATGATCCTCATGGAATGAATTCATTAAAAATAATTTCACATGGGAAAAGTCCTTATCAACATCAACAAAAAGAGCAATTTGAGATATTGGAAAACCAAAATAGTTGGAAAGATGTTCTTAACATTTTGCATATCCGTGGTAAATAAATTCACTAGTCAAAAAAGTCTCCAATCACACAAAATCCAAGATGGTTTGAAAATACATACAAAAGGAAACATTCAGATTCTTCTTTAAAGAGTTCAAAAACAGAGGAAGAAGAATCATCCAAGAAGCAAACATTAGAGGAAATTGAAGAAGAGGAAATAGAGTTTTCAGAAGAAATAATGCAAAATAAAATGAGCCATGTTGTGATTGTAGAAATGATGTCTGTAGTAAATCTCAAAGGTGTAGCAACTCAAAGTGAGACATAGTCAGGAACTAGTGATCAATCAAAAAAGTTAGAACAAGTTCAACAATTTATGGAAATCATAAAGGCATGTGCAACAATTAAGAAATGTATGATTCCTAAAATCTATGACCATGATATATATCATACCCGAATTATATCAGTTGTATACTATGAAAAATGGAGGATGAATATGGCAGTCATGGAGCCAAAGGATCAGAAAAAAGTGACAAATATTTCTATTGATTTGAATAATGTTCATCCTTTGGATAAATTTGATTTTCATTGACAAACTACATATATGATAAACATAGATGCTATGGTAGCCAATCTTTGAATCAAGAAACTTTAGGCCATGAATGATAAACTGAGAACTTGGTTGAAGAATGAAAATTTGGTGACTAGAGAAAGAAATATAAGAGTGTAGGTGTTAGAACAATGGATAATAAAACTTAGAAAAAAATACAAAAGATGATGCATCAATGCAATCATTATTAAAAAAAAATACAAAGAAATCCAAGTTATGAAATATAAACCCAAAATACTAGGAATTGTCCATGTACAAACTCCAAAACTCCAATCAATCCAAGCTAAGAAAGATCAACTTATGAGGAAAATGGAAGATATGGGTGAACGGATGGAAATATACAAAAACCATATTGAAAGTTTAAAAGAAGGATCTTCATCTTTTCAAGTAGTAGAAACATTATATCCAACAACTGGAGTATCAAGAGAATTAATAGACCTAAATATGAAAGGTGTTGAAATTGAAAACCTAAATAAAACAATCTCAAAGAAGAAAAAAGAAAGCAAAGACAAAGACAATTTTTTTTTATAATATCAGAACCTAAAGGATAAAATGTTGACTGACATGAAACATATGAAGACTAACTAAGCTATCATGAAAACCCTATTTGGTAGGAGCCAAGCATCTCATCTGGGATGAAATTATCAGTGAAATAGCAATGTTTTTGTATTATTTCAAAATCATATATGATGAATTTTTTATGGTGGATGAAGTGATACAGAATCATTTCATGAATTGGGAGCAAGACAACAAGTATCCACTCAGGTAATAAAGTTCCTAAATTCAAATTATAGAGATTTTTTTTTTAAGAAAGGTGTTAATGACATAACAACAATGGTGATGGAAAATAAAAGAATATTTCCAAAGAGGAATATGATATAGTAGGCTCAAAATGGATGCATATCACTGAAAAAGAACGTGGAATCTTTCTCCAACAAGATTGAGAATTTAGTGAAAATAGGGTTACCTTCATCCTGGGATAAAGATGGAAAGTTATTACCATATCAAGGCTTCATAAAAAGTTTGTTTATTGTCAGGGAAAAATATAATAAGTTTCAAAACATTACCAACACTCTAAAATGTAAAACAATTTTCAATATACTCATAGATGACTTTTATATTTTATGGAAAACAAAAAATTCATTCTCACATACCCCTACATATGAGAAGTACACTAAGTTGAATAGTTCATTCAAATAGATGAACTCATTCGGTTACCCATCAGATGCAGCATGGAATATTCTTTTACAACCATTGGTAGGGTGACTGATCAAAGAGGAAGAAATTTAAGAGTTGACTACTCCAACTGTCCTATTTCTAGGCAGTCAAGTATTTTGTAGTATCTCAATTTTCTAAAAAATAGAATCAAATAACCATTTTTGGTTTATACCTATATTGTATAAATACTAATGATGAACTCAATGTAAAAGAGATTTTTGGCCCGAGCTTAAGTCTTAATAAAAATCTCTTCAAGTTTTGAAGATTCAAACTTTTTGTGTTTCATATTATGTGATTTCTCTTTCTTTGTTATTTCCATATTCTTAAATTATGCTATATGAATCTACTTTAATGAATGTGATGATTTAGTACAACAAATACCATCATAACATTGCAAAGGTATCACTAAAGTTTCATATTTCTTCAAATATACCATGAGAATAAAAGAAGACATGTGCTTATATTTCATTATCCATTTTTGAATCCAAAGAAGTATTTTTTTAAGTTCAAACTATATTATGGTTTTAAGATACATAAACAAACATCACTTCTTCTTCATGAAATTTAAAGTAATATTTATCATAAGATACATCGGTCTAATATTCAAATTATTTTTTTCTTTATATTCTTCTTCCATCTTCTAATGCTTTAATTGTCTGAAACATGGAGTGATTTTCCTTCTCATATTGAATCTTTAAAAACAAAAGACTTAAGATACAGGCCTAAATTAGCAACAAACACACCTTGTTTTAGGAAAGATCAACTAAAAACAAATCAATTAATCTAATGGATGACTTGTCATAGTTTCCTAGCTAGAAACATCTCAAGGATTATAACAAAATGTATGGGTGAGTAAAGATAAATGCTCATCCTTGCAAAGATGTTGGAAAAACTTACTAAATTAATTTTATCTATCCTAGGAGTCTCTCTTTCCTTGGGGTGAATTATCATTGACTGGTTAATGAATTGAAGTTTCCACATACATCTCACTTGTTTGTTAGGAATTTCACTTGTTGTTGGGAACATATTTCATGAAGATATCCTTCCCACACATCTTTTTGGGAGTTTAACTTGTTTCTAGGAATTTAATTTTCTTCATTGATATAATTACATCTTTTCCAGGGCACTCCAATGCTTGTTGGTTCAATTTCATCTTCTCTATGTCCATTTTCTTTCTAGTGTGAATTTCATATTTTGCAGGTGCTCCATTCACCAAATGGGTATACCATTCATTGGGTATTTGTTGTTTTACTTGCACATGATCTCAATCCACTAGTTGGGCACATTATTCCTTAGGTATTATCTATCTACACTACTTGTGAATTCACACTAGCAGTTGGGCACTCATCCACTACTCCCTTATTGCTCAACGTACCTCAACCAAATACATAGCATGTAGATCTGATCATGAACCATAGTAAAGGGATAGTCCACAAGCATTCATCTTGTTGTGAAAATGTATGAGTGTGAGATCCAGCCAAAGGAGATACCACACACGCCTACTCTTCATTGTCCAAGTGAAACACTTGGGAATTTATCTAGTGCATAAAAGATGATATGTTTCATTTTCTAGTTGAACTACTAAAAACCTAACCCTAATCCACTTTTATCATTTGTTGTAATATCTCATTATTCCACATGCTCAACCTAGTCCCAATGCACCCGAGGAATTCCATTTTACTATCAGGGAAGTTTAATCTTAGTACCTTTCATCAGTTACTACCTATATTCATTTTTCCTCACTATATCATGGTATAGGTGTTGCATTGAGTTCCCACCTGGATATATGGAGAATATTTTATCTTTCTCACACATCCCACTACTAATTTGGACTTTGAAACCTAGATGTTATCCATGTAAACATGCTTCTC
Organism: Picea glauca; assembly: GCA_000966675.3. NCBI lineage: Eukaryota > Viridiplantae > Streptophyta > Pinopsida > Pinales > Pinaceae > Picea > Picea glauca. Next base: position 1,291,432 of record JZKD02S1647383.1, on the reverse strand, counting down.
GTTGGGGAATCTAAGAGGTGGAATTACAATCAGTGAAGGTCACACATGTGAAGGATTTGCATTTAGAAAAATTATACGATAGAACATAGTTGAGAAGTTGAGGAATAGTGAGAAGAATCTTCCCTTGGACAACATGGAACTATATCTGGGATATGAATAATAGCACTTTAATTTTTTGATTCCACCTTTGTATTACTATTAGCTAAATTGAGTGAAGACCTATATCATAATGGAAAGAGGAAAGGAAATTTTCGAAGGTAGAGTATTGAGTACTGATAGCCTCCCGAAGACAAAGAACCCTATGAAAATCCTCAAAGACATAAGAGAGGTAGAGAAAAACAAAATATTTTTTAGTGGTATCCGTGTTGGAGAAACGAGTGGGATATGAGCCCCTAGGTTATGGATCAGATGGTATCAGATTATTTTCATCCTTGATGGAGACACCATTTCCAAGAATTTGAATAGAATAGTATAGACTGGAACATGGGAAAAGAAAGAAGAGATATGTTGGAATATTTAAGGGATAACAATGTCGATATTAGAGAAGAGAACGAAATATTGAAGGCACAGATTAAGATGTTTAAATAGGGTATGCTAGAGATGGAAAATCACATGGATACCTCTTCCAAATTTTATCCATTAGTGACGAGGAAGCTTAAATAAGGCCAATACTCCCTAACTATAGTTAAAAAAAATTGGGACAAGCATAGAGTGAAACTTGTATAACTTGGTGAGAAGGTCATCCACATGGATAACTAGAAAGAGGATAGGTTTACACATATGATGATGCAACTTCCAACAAAGTTGGTAAAGAAGGAGAAGGTATTCACAAGTATTGAAGAAGTTTTCCAAGAGCATAGAGGAGAAAATAAAACTTCCATTTCCATTGTATATGATAGCACCATGACTAAGGCCACCTTGGTAATCTCACCTTCCATAGAAATCTCTGAAGAGAATCTTCATGAATTTAAGAATCATACCAGGGAAATTGGATATAAAATTATAAGGAAAATTGGATATGATGGACAAGGTATAGGACATATTATACAAGGAATATTGAGCCCTAATTTAGTTATTCCAAGGGCCAAGCATTAAGGCCTATGATTTGATAACATAAGTGAAAATTCCACCACCACGAAGACTATTTTTTTGAAAGAAATAGGCATACTAGAGATTTCATGCTCATCAGGAGAAGGAGAAACAAAAATAATTGAAGGTGGAAGCGCACTTCCACCTCAACCTTCTTGTGGTTGATTGAAGGAGAGAAAAAATGAGCAGAGTTCACAAAATCATCCTTATTGTGGTAGATTGAAGGAAAGAAACAATGAGGGGAGTTCACAAACTCATCCTTCTTGTGAAATATTGAAGGAGAGAAGAAATGAGGAGATTTCACAAACTCATCCTGCACCTACACTCAGAGAAAACAACAAATCAATTAGTGAAAGAAATAAGAAGAAGAAGAAGAAGAAGAATAGGAGGTCCATGTAAAATGAGAAATTTCTTGTTTTTTACTGCTGCAAGAAGAGATGCCATACAATAGATAGTTGTTAGTATGTAGAGGCATGCTATTTTTGTGGAAAGAAAGGCCATTGTGAGGTAGCTTGTTGGAAGAAAAAAGCCATGATTCATAGGGTTGATTTACAACAACATACACAAAGGAAGGTGGATAGGACTATGTCAATAAACCTTTGTAGCAGCCACGTGAATGTTTTCCACCATTGCAGGTTGAGTGGACATTGGGAAGTGATGTGTTGGTGACTTCACCTAGAGATTCAGCCTAGGAACTACACACACATGAGACGAGTGTGGAGGGTGAAGACTATAAGAGGTAAAGAGATTCCTACATCTCCAATTCAAGGAGAATATGCTATCCAAGTGACAAAATTTTCCCAGAGATTTGCAGTAAAATAAGAGGTCATCGTCAACAACAAAGCAACTAGTTGGTTGATGGAATCGAGAGAGAGAGGAGAAGGAGCTCAAAAATTGGATGAAATCTCTTTCATTACATGTTGATTAAAGAATTACTTAATGAGAGATGGAACAACTTACCTATGACCAAGACACCTATAACTATCATGTAGGGGTATGAAAGACGGTCATTAAAGTGACATGGTTGCAAAGAATTGTTTCCATGAAGAGAAGAAAATGATCCTAGAAGAGGAATGAAACCACACTTCCCTCGCGAAGTTGTTGTGTGATGGAAACATTTTGGGATCACACTTATAAATAAGACTAACATTCGAATTGGTTTGATTGGTGGCAAATATTAACTATATTCAAGACAAGAAGGGAGTTTGGAATGGATGTCGAGTCCACAATTCAGATTCAAAGATTACTTAAAGTTGAGGGTTAGTGAGAATATTGTTGCAATATGGGAACAAGTGAGCCAGAACTAGAGAAAGAGAAATAGATGAGGAATAGATCCAGTAGCCAGAGCCATGATCCAAATCTAGAGGTTGAGTTAGAGTTGTATCCAGGAGTGAGCATTAAAGCCACATTCCATAGAAATAGATAACACTAATCCATATCGGTTTATTCAAGATTTTGGAGACCAAAAATCCTCTCAATGGGGAGGTGTGATTTGAAATGGATCCCGACTGAAGAGTGGATAAGAATCAGTATTTGAAAAAAAAAAACAATCAATCAACATTATGGAATCAATGTAAAACAATGCAAGTTAACGTGGAATAAGACAAATAAATATGGAAGAGGAAATTTAACAAAAAATAGTCAAAATGAGAATTAAATAAATAGGAGAGAAGGATAAGGAACGACAAATGAAGATCCATGGATGTTGTCCTCCCATTATCCTCTAGCTCTCCTTATTTATTCACTCTCTCATTTCCAAAGGGATTTTGGCCAAGGTGGAGGACGCCAATGTCAAAATTTGCAAACTTATAGAAAGAAGAGCGTTGAGCACCATTTGATTGGTTTTCCCAATTAGATTCTAGGAAAAACAAATGTATATTAATGTAAGTTTCCTCAGTGTGATATGGTTAATTCATCATTTTATTTTATGGTATCGTGTTGGTTATATTTTAATGGCTACTCTGCATCGTATTTGAAAGGATGAGGAGTTATTCACTACATAATCTTATTTTACTATGTGAGAGGTTTACTTGAAAGGTAAAATGTTTTGATGGATTATATCCATTAGACAAGTACTTAATCTCCACCATTGAATGCATGGGTGAGGGAATATCAATTGTATTCCTTGGAGAGTTGTTGGAAAAACTTTCTAAGAAAATTTTATCTCTCCCTGTGGTGAATTTTGATTGCCTGTTTAAGGAACTGAAGTGCCCATGCATAGCTCACTTGTTTCTCAACGCGTATTTTTCTTGTTGGGGAAAATTTCATATTTTCTCAAGCACTCCTAATGTTGTCAGGTCAATTGCATCTTTTCTACGTCCATTTTCTTGTTGGGTGTTGTAATACCTTGGTTTTGAGTCCTAACAATTATTGATGTATTTTGTTTATTTGAGGAAAGGCCATAGCTTCTAAACAATGGAAAGAGGCTGAAATGCTTAGGAAATGTAAGACATTGATAATTATTAATAATAAAATACATCTATGGCTACTAGAATGAAAATGACAAGATTTATAGGGGAAATACGATTCCACGAGAGAGGGCAGGGAAGCTAAGCGGGCTAAGCCTTTACACTTTAAAATTATTTTATTTTATTGACCTTCGAATTTTGGAGAGAGAGAGGGGTTTACATGAGCTTCTTGGGGGAATCCCACATTATGGTTTTCATATTTTATCCCTATTATTTATTGTCTTGGGGGTTATCCATTTTCATTATGAACCAAATTCATTTTGGGGAGCTATTCCTCTCGAATTCACTCTTCTGCTAATTCTTGGTAATGCACGGGGAAGGGAAAATGAATTGTTGAAGAGAAGCAACCATGGTTGGATGGAAGTAATTAATTTTTGGTCATTCCAGGAGAGAATGAGTGCCTATGGGAATGAAAATAATGGTAGTTGAGAGAGTGTTTTCCATAGCTGAGATTCATGAGAGTCTCTAGCATTGAGATTTCCTGATTAGAGCACTAGATCCTTGAAAAGAGGTGGGAATTACGAGGGATTGGGTGGCAGTGAAGGGGTTCACTTTCTTTGGGTAGTGTAGACTGAGGGGAAAGAGAGAGATGGTAAAATGGATTTGTTGTGTGTGAGAAACCTGTGAGATATTGAATTTTGACTGGTTGAGATGATGAGTGATAGCTTGAAACACGTCCTTGTGAATTAATATCCCTAGCTCTAGGGTGACTTGTTGTTGAAACTTGGAATAATCATGTATAAGGTTGGGTGGAATGTCCTTGGTTTGCAGCCATTTAGTGATTGGTTTTGATAAAGATAAGTTATCTCTTTCATGGTTATATCTACTTGTATATTTATTTTCGATGTATATTATTATTATTATCTCTAAGATATGATGTGTTTATACCATGAATGCTTATTGGTTATTGTTTTGCATGGAATCTTAATATTTAAGTTCACATTTAGCAAGAATATTGAGGAATGCATGTGTCGGTATTGTATTTATTTGTTATTGCATTATTAATTAATTGGTATCAAAATTATTGATCAGCCTAAGAGGGAGAATTTTAGAGGTACCCACGCAGTGGAACTGGTTCAGATTAGAGCATTGAGAAAATCATTTTGGGTTTGTTGATATGGGTGAATCACATGTTGGTATCAGAGCATTAGGTTGCATCACCATGCCCTTAAAAAGGTTCAATACAAAATTTATTGAATTCTGGAAGTGAAATCAACTAATCAAATTGGAAAATGATGGAGGGAGGGTTCTTGTGATTTGAATTATGATTTTCATCCCTGGAAACCATACTCAAGCGATTCCACATAGCCTTGGTTTTCCATCAAACTCTATCTTTCTCGATTTGGTCACTAAAATCAATAGACCTACGCTCCCGAATATTTGAAGAAAAAATAACATCGATTTAAAATCCACGTGAATATCCACTATTGATCTGCATCAGGGGGGTGGTAAATCATGTATCCCACGTGCATGGGGAAGTTTATAAGTGAATATATTTTTTTTTAAATGAACCCTTACTTATTTGTGTCCGAAGAAGAGTCATAGAACCTTGCAGATCTGTGCATAATGTAAAATTTTCGCTTGTTTGCAAGTGGGTAGGATCGACATCGGATCACCTTGTTGGATAAAATTTAAAGGGAGCACCCAGTGGGTCGGTACACAAGTGCCTCGATGTGTCGGTCTCCTAGTGATTGGGTCGGATCATAATAGAGTTTTCGCAACAATTGTATGGAGGTTGCATGTGGGGGATAGTGTATTGGTTCCTTGATGGATTGGAGTCGTAGCATTTTAGATACATGTGTGTGCAGGTGCCCAGTGGTCTGGTGTCTCGGTAGAGCCGTGTGTTGTGAGAAGTAGAAAACCACGTCATGTTTATGTTTTCAAGGTGATAACTAAGTCCTCAGATCATGAGCTTGAGCCCTTGTGCATTATTAAAGGGTATTGTAGGGCCTGGCAGCCCAGTGGTTGGACAAGATCGATACCGGATTGCTCCCCTGTCAGATAGAAGTTGTGCGAAAGTGTGATGTTTCGGTACCCCGTGAGCCGGTGGGATAGTACCCTGGATACTTGAGAGTGAAATAATCTAAGTAGTGTTTTGTTGTGTGAAGACGAAATCCTGGTAGGCTAGTGACATGGTGGGACCATGGGTCAGTGAATTGGACTAGGAGTTTGCAAGCTTGTTTTAGTGTGGATAATCGAATACCCTTGGTGGGTCAATGCCTCGGTAGCTGAAGCCATGTCATTTCATGATCGTCAATGCCATATCAACATATATCCACATAGGCAAGTAATTTCTATCAATGTCAAAAAAAATAAAAAAATATTGTGTGGAAAAAGGGGTGAAAAAGAACAGTTTCTGAATTGTTGTATTTTTTATTTTTTTTTCTTTGAGCATCAATTGAAAATATGATAGTTGCTATGAATTCCTTATCATTATTTTTATCTATTTCTCCTACAAAATTTTCTATAGTACATATTTTCCTCTTCGTCAACATAATTTCAACTTTTAATAAAATTGCACCAGTGGAAGGAAGTGCACAAATGGGGTGAAAGTGGGTTTTTCAAGAAGCTATAACTTTCATCTCATAGTTTGGATTGAGACACATAAATATTCATTGGAAATATGATTTATAGAATAATAACGTGGAATTATTATATTTTGGAAAACTAGGATATAATTCTTTATGAATTGAGCAGAAGAATGACCTCTAGCATTAATTTAATTTTTTTTACAATATGGATAATTCTAACAAAATTGGTTTCTTTCACATTTTGCATAATTAGGAGATATAAAAATATAATTTCAAGATAAGAATGTATATTTGGGAAATGGAGGAAGGAGATCCTTCAATCACGAGAATGAAGTCAGAGGCCAAAATATCAATGTTGATAATGCAGAGACAAAATGTGATGGGCACCAAAATAGAGGGGAAAAAGAAACATTATTAGAGAATATGAGAATCTTGAAGATAGATGTGAAGATTTATAAAGAAGAAAATAAGAATCTTATGAGAGAACAAAATAAAATAAATTCTCAAGTGATGTAATGCTTAAATATCTTGCATAGGTAGACAAGCAATGGATCAGGTTCAAGGAAAGAGGAATAGGACAAATATCATGAAAGAGGGGATACTTATAGAAGAAATGGTCATTCAAGAAGTACTTGAAGAATCTCCTGGACATCACTCACCTCCTTATTCAGCAAGGAAATTTTATGCATCTAGAGATTCCATAAGCAGTCCAGAAATGTCTCTTGTTAGTCACCGAAGAAAAATATATGAATTGGATAATTTGAAAGGAGAGTTGAGGAAGCTTAAGCCACATTCTATTGATGGTGAAAGAGAAACGAAGTATGATGCAAAATCTTGGTTTCATGGAATAAGAAAGTATTTTTCAGGTGCACAACTACTCATCTAACTTAGAAGTTATAATTTCCACCTACCATTTGCATGGAAAAGTTGTTATGTCTTTGGATCATTTGAAACAACTTGATTGCATTAATGAGACTAGGATGACCTGGAAGAAGTTCATAAGATAATTTTATAAGGAGTACCCTTCAGAGCACTTCTATGAAAGGAATATTCAAGAGTTCTTTGAAATCGGGTTGGGAAGCATGACCATGATAGAATATGAAAATAATATATTGGGATTGTTGAAGTATTTTGGGTTTATGAAAGATGACAAAGTGAATATATAGAGGTTCATGAGTGGACTTCCATCATTTTATAAAGAAAAGACTCAATATAATGAACCTAGAACTTTGAAAGAGACCATTAGGAAGGATAAGTACTTGTATGACCAAGGAAAGGGAGGAGAAGATTTGCATAAATGTTGGAAGGATAAGAATAAAGATAAATATGATCATAGGAGGAAAGGATTCAAACCTCCTTTCAATAGAAACAATCCTAATAAAAATCAACAAGAGTAGTCTGCTAAGAATGAATCCAAGAGAGAAGAGTCCTTGGGGAAAATGTGAAGACCACCAATCAAATGTTGGGGATGAAAATAAGATCACCTATACAATTAATTCCATCACCGAGAAGAAACAAATAAGACAATCCACAACATCCAATAAGCCTCTATAGTAGAATACATGGGAAGAAGTATTACAATAATATATGCATCCTTAGAAAATTGAAATTAAGAATACCAATCCAATATGATCAAAGTGTAAGGTTAGATCATTAGTCATATTGTTGTTATTTTGATTGATTCATGAGTAATCCATTGCTACATTGATCCTAAAATAGTGGAAATATTACATTTGGATACAAGAAAGCTTGAAAAATCAATTTTGGTTCATCTAGCCACGTGAATGAAAAGAAGGATTGATAATATTGTTAGAGGTTGTCCAATAATTATAAATGGAGTAAGTACAATTGTTGATATGAATATCATCCCAATAGGATATTATGATATCCTCATTGGAATAGATTGGTTGGAAAAGAATCATGTTATCCTATATTGTCATAACAAGACATTTACATGTCTTGATGAAGAAGGAAACCTAACATTATGAGAGGAATTACAAGACTCATTTCTATAAGGGAGATTTCATCCTTACAGTTGAAGAGATGTTTTAGGAAGGGATCTCAATTATATGCAACTCATGTGGAGGAACCCGAAAAGACAAAAGGGATAATCCTTGAGGATTTTATAGTATTGCAAGAGTTTGAAGATGTATTCCAAGAAATACTAGGATTACCACCATAGAGGGACATATAATGATCTATTTATTTATTATTAGGAGCTTCCCTAGTATCAAATATACCTCATAGAATGAGTACAATGTAATTAAAAGAATTGCAAATGCAATGAGAGGAATTGATGAAGAAAGGGTACATCTGCCCAAGTGTTTCACCTTGGGAAGCACCAATGCTCTTTTTAAGAAATAAGGATGGAACATTGAGGTTGTGTATTGAATTTTGACAGATGAATAAATCCACTATGAAAAATAAATACCCTCTACCCAGAATTGATGACCTCTTTGATCATCTAAGAGGAGAAAAAATATTTTTAAAGATAGACTTAAGATCTGAATATAACCATGTAAGGATAAAGGAAGAAGACATCAATAAGACAACCTTCAGAACTAGGTAAGGACATTATGAATTCTTAGTGGTGCCATTTGGACTAACCAATGCACCAATTGTCTTTATGTGCTGAATGAATGGCATAGTCATAAATTATTTGGATATGTTTGTCATTGTGTTTCTAGATGACATACTCATTTATTCTAAATCAGAAGAGTAACATGAACATCACTTAAGGTTGGTATTCAAAGTGTTGAAAGAATATCAACTTTATTCCAATATTAGTAAGTGATATTTTTACCAAGAGAAAATCCATTATTTGGGGCACATTATTTCATAACAAGGCATAGCAGTGGATCTAGAGAAGATCAAATCCATTAGAGGATGGCTAGAACCCAAGATTTTTTTAGAAATAAGATGTTTTATGCGATTGGTTGGATAGTATAGGAGGCTTATAGAAGGTTTCTCTAATGTTTATCATCCCATCACTTTTTTACAAAAGAAGGGAATTAAATTTGAATGGACAATAAAGTGCGAAGATAATTTTAATTTATCGAAGGAACTACTTACTAGTGCACTTGTTTTAAAGATTGTTGACCCAATTGAGAATTTGTTGGTATGTACAGATGCATGCAAGGAAGTATTTCGTGGAGTGCTCTCTAAAAATGGATATGTCATTAGTTATGAGTACATAAATCTTAAAGAACATGACACAAATTATGCCACACATGATTTGAAGCTCGATTCCATAGTGCACACATTGAATATGTGGAGGCATTATTTAATGGGGAAGAAAATTGAATTAAGAATATACCACAGTGGTTTGAAATATATTTTTGAGTAACCAACTTTGAATTCCAGGAAGACAAGATGGATGGAATTTGTAAGTGAATATGATTTTGACATCAATCATATCAAAGGAAAATAAAATAATGTTATTGATGCACTCAATATGAAAGTGCATCTCATGCATTCTACAACTGTTAGTATGCGTCAATGAAATTTAAAAAGGATAATTTTAAATATTGTCGTTACATGCCAACATTACCTATAGGTAAATGAGAGTTTACAACAAGAGAATGTACAATAGAAATTCAAACAGTATGGGATTGAACATGATGGATTGATTATGCTCAAAAATAGAATCTGTGTTCCTAGTTCTGAAGAAATTAAGAATTTGGTATTAAAGGAAATGCATAATGTTCCATATGTTGGACATCTAGGGTACCATAAAACAATTGCAACAATAATAATCAAATTCTTTTGTCTTGGGATGAAGAGGGATGTTGTCGATTGCATTTACACATATTTTTGGATAATTGGTTTGGACAGATGGTTGTCATTGATATCAATCCTTGAAGATTGATGTAAACCCTTGGAGAAGCCCAGAATCCCTAGAGATGTGGACGAGATCATTAGACAGTTAGTTGTCATTTTCATGATTGACATTGATGGTTAGTTAGTTTTATTGATGTCATTTGATGTCAACAATTGTGTTGGATTCACTTGAAGAAGTCTTATAGCAAATTCTGGTATCCCCGAAGGTATGGTCATGGAACCCATAGTTGATCGAGGAACAAAGACATGAAGGTAAATGTACTTGAACGTAATACTATAATAGATGGATAATACACATCATTCATTTTCCATTGATATATGGTATTTCATGTACTTCCTCATAGTTGAGGAGATATGACTCTGTAAAGTTGGAGTACCCTCAAGAATAATCTAGAATCCCCTAGAAGGTCAACAAGAAGTTAATTATTCTAGAAGCCAATAAAAGGTCATAAAGAAGCTTCACCAGTCAAAGTGGTTGAAACAAAAAATTGATTAAGGGTAAAGTTGTTTCAACAAGAAATTAATTATGGATAAAGCATTTGTAACAAAACTTTTTATAGTCAAAGTGGTTGCAACAACAAATCAATTATGGGTAAAGTAGTTGTAAGAAAACGTGTGCTAGTCAAAGTGGTTGGAAAAAAAAATTAATTATGGGTAAAGTAGTTGTAACAAATGAATTATGCGTTTACTAATTATGGGTAAAGTAGTTGCAACAAGAGTGTGGGTTATCCCTAGAATAAGGAAAAGGGGTAAAATAGTTAGAAGGTAACCCCTCAAGAAGTCACTTGGGAAGTAGAAATAAGACTTCAAGAATGATTAAAGGAGTGAAACTTGGAGGAATTTCAGAATACATATTGAAAAAGGTTGGGTACAAGTTTCATACCTTTATTCATTACAGGTACAACGTTATTCTTGTTGAAAGTTAGGTTTTATGGCTAATCCAAAACTAGTCTTGTGAGACTGAGGTAAAGGTTGATGATGATATTCTCTTGTTGTTAAAGGTGAGGAATGTGTGCAGGTTTGTGATCACATAAACTAGGTAATCTATAAGATTAGAGGTATTTGTGTATGTTTATATTGAAGTTGCATCTTGGTGATCTTGTGGAGCATATTGGAGGCATGTCTTGGTGAGTTTTTGGTATATGTATTGTGGTATATATTGGGTGTATTGTACATGTTGTTTGAGGAAGATATATCGAGGCACATTGATGGTGCATACATAGCATACGTCGGTATATATTATGATGGATATTTGGCACATGGGTGATGCGCATGTTGGACATTGGGTTGGTTTTATATAAGTGATGTTTTAACACATAGTTTGATGTGAATAATACATGGTTCATGGTTTATGGATGATGTGGCATACATATCTTGTTTCATTGGTAAAATAGGATATTCATTTTTTCGGTATATGATCTAGAAGCAAATATTGCTGATGGTTGTGAGTTTTTTTGGTTGATATAGATATTTGTGATATTGTGCATATGGTTGAGATTTTTTCTCAATGATTGATCTATGTTAGTAGATATGGTTTGGTTGATGAGGTTGACAATCTCATCTTGTGGTGACTGGTTCATAGTGATAATGATCATATATCAGTCCAGTGATAGGGATAGTGACAAGTTGATATGTCATCGACCGACTCCTGTAATAGGATGTAAAAGGTTAGGCTTGTGTCACATTCCAAGGATTTTGGGAAGGGTTGCCCCCTGCTGATCTGACAGGCACAGGTGTTGAGCCTTACCTAAGGTTCCATTGGCTATGGAAGGGGTTTCCCTTGGTCGACATCCCTGACAAGGGAATTGATCCCTGCCATGGATTCCAAGGTCCTTGTGAGGAAGGAATTCCTAATCTTTCCCCCTATGTAGGAATAGTACCTTGCATAGGTTTTTTTTGTCCATAACCAGGGCTGCCCCCAACCGAGACAATAGCTGACGAGAATGCGTTATTACCAAATGAGCCAAACAAAGAGAATGATGTCGAACCTATTGGCATGTTATAAGTACGAATTCCTTGACTACCTGCTCCAAACAAACTATAGCTAACATTCGGCCGGGCAAAGTGTTGTTGAGCATTGTCGAGCGAAGGGGACGAAGGACATATATGACCCCCTCCATAAGGGAAAGTGTTATAGGGAGCTGAAGTGCCCCCCATGGATCCTTGTAGAGGAGCGTTGGAGCTCCCTGCCCCCGAGACATAATGTCTGTAGAGTGGAGTGGGAAAGGAAAGTGCTTGTACCGAAGCCAAGCATCTTGTATGAGAATGGAGGGCCTATTTCACTCTGGGTAAATGGAGCAGTGATCACCGCCATAGAAGAAATCATACCATTGCTCGAAGTAGAGGCAGTCGATACCATAGTGGTCCAGACCAACGATGGTTGGTTAGGAGGAGGAACACCCCCTGTAGTGACAGTTGTAGAGGGAATATGAGTATTCCCTAAAGAAGTAGCATCATTTGTTTCCATTGTTGCTTGTGATACTACCTAACGCTTGTAAGGTTGAACCTATACAATGATGGGCGCCGATAGTTCAATGATCGGAGGGTTATATGGACCAATAGCTTCCGCTCCGAGGTCGGTAATGGTTGGTTCCTCCAAAATCAAATTTTATCCTCTTGGAGATGAGTGTGGCATAGTTTCTTGCAACCCAGTCGCCTCAAAAGACCCTTGTTGGTCTAGTTTTCTCCTTAGCGGTAGCAAGGGTGGCTCGAGATCAACCGACAACAGGTCCAAAAGCCTTCAAGACTGACATAGCTCTTGATCCTCCACTGTGTGAGAAGATCAATTACACACTAGGGATTTCTATAATAATTTTAAAAACTAGCACACACTAGAAAAAGTTCCTATGATATAAGACAAACAAATCACTATCTAGTTGGAAGAACAGTTACAACAACCAACACTAGAGAAACTTGTTGGTGCAAGTGCAACTCAAATATGGAATCATCCTCCAAGTATACTCTGCAGAGCATGGCATGATGTCTACCCTAGGTACTTTGGTATACCCCTTCAGTCACCTATGTAAGTCACTAATAAAAAGGAAACTAGGTTGTCAGTGCACGAACAGTCACCAGGCGGGTACAATCGACACTCGGGTGGACAACAATGAGCAAGGTATCAAGCCCAAAACCTATTAAGGGTATCGAAATAAAGTATTACGGAAGACGATTGAGGACATCAAATGGATTCGAGACCCACAAAGATCCATGGAAAATGCGATCAACGAAATCCCAATATAAGCCCTCTATATGTGTTCCCCACTATGTTTGGTCCGACTTTGGAGGGGTTATCTCCACTACCTTTCTGCACACGACCTCATGTTTAGCCCCTGTGTTAGAGGTAGGTCCTAGATAAATTTCATGGTTACTGGACTTTCAAGCACTCCCTAGCTCAGACTCTTATGTTTTTTTTTGTAGCCTTGAAGAGTTTCCTCTCCAATCCTAAATCAAGGCTCTATCCTAGACTAAATTGATGAACCCTTCAAACACAAAGTCTAATAAATTTTATTTAAGCGTTAATTCTAATGGTTGTCTTAAGTCAAAAGGAATGAAAGTGATACCAGTGATGTTCTTTAAGATATGAAAGAGAAGAGCATAAGATGAAACTGGAAACAAAACTACTTCTTCTTCACAAAATATTTGCCAATTTAAACTCTTTCACCAAACTTTTCGTAACTACTTTTCTCAGATCTTTTGAAAAGAAAAAACTCACAACAAGATTTCGCTCGACTATGAGCTACTTAATTTCCTAAGCATTCAGGTAAAGAACTTAAGAAAACTTTATTTTTCCTTGGTAAATGAAACAACTAGCCTAAACTACTTTACCAAACAAAGTAATGAAAGATTTTTTTAATTGTTTTCTGTTTCAAAACAAGAAATTTGAAAATGAATTCTTTTCTTTTCTTCCAAAGAAAAAGAAGGAAAAATGACGACAAGACAGGACCAAGAAATGGCTTCTGGCCTAATCACATATCGTAGGGAGTCACCGACAATACCAAGCAGGCATATCAAAGCAGACTCACCAACTTGAATAAAAACCCTATTAAAGAAAACACAAGAAATCTTTGATCAAAAGTTATCTAAAATGAAGTAAGACCTAGGTTACAAACTTCTATAATAGAGACCAATACTAGATCAAGAAAACCCCTGAGGAGTGTGACTCTTGACAGGGAAGAGGATTAATTTCTCTTCTTTCTACAATTTTTTTCTCAACAGGGACGCTACTGACACTTCAATACCCAGTGTATGTATGCAGGCTGTCCAAGGGCAGGGTGGGTATGCACATGTGAAGCCCACTACAAGTTGCATACACCTCTATAACTCTTCAAAAAAATGAAAAAACAATAGTCCATCATAACACAGAAGCTCACAGAAACTCAGAAAACAGTAAATAAATTGATTCAAAGAACCCAAAAAGAAATATCCCCAAAGACCCTAGAGGCTATCCCTAGTATGGTTACCAATTCTGTGGACTACACCAAGGGTCTAAAGTGTAGGCAGAGAAAACCATCTAAAGTCTCCTACTTTTAATCACTATCCCAATATTACCCCACAATCATACATAAAACACAAGAGAGAGGGATCCTATAGGCCTTCCTTAAACTCCGCATCCAGTGTCTATCCCTTTGTGCTTGGTTGTTTCCTGAGCTAAAATCTCCTCCCAATGCTGACCTACATTCATCAAAAGACAAACAAGAAACTACAAGCATGCATTCCACATATGGATTAGTGGGTTAGACATCGTAAACAATGAATGTAAACAACTCATATAAGTTTAAGACGTCATTTGGTGGGACAAAAAAAGTACTTATTTATATTGATCTCACAAAAAGTCACTTACAACATGAGACCGACACTACTCCTAGAACTTGGCCCTAGGCTTTTCTTCACCATGCACCAACTACTTCCATGTATTCTTCTCCTCTTCAGTTCTCTCTTAGGGAAATGGTAAAGGTCTTTGAAATTGGGGCAAAGAGGGATTGATAAAATTGGAAGAATTTATTTGCTCTCATGCTTCCCCTTGCAATGGGACCCCAACCCCTTATTTTGTAGGCCAAAAGGGATAGTAATAGTTGGGGTGACTGGCTATGGGTAGTCAAATGGTTAAGTAATGGCCCAAAAACCAGTATCCTATGCAATTTTCCACTTTTTGCAATATTCTATGAGTGTAAGCGGGCTATAGTGGGTCAGTAGGCATGTGTACACAAGCAGTAGTGGTGCAGGGCATGTACACCTTGAAAGTAATGGTTTTTTGAAGAGATTGTTCAGTGATGGCTTGGCAAAGATAGAAAGTTAGATGGGTTGATGCCACGTATGCATGTATGGTGCAATTTAGTGTTATAACAGAAGTGACACATTATTATACATTTATATTGTAGGGAGGTAGGATGGGGTAAGGAAATGAGGTTGTATCCTCCTTCCGGTTTGTGTCGGTGAATGAGGGAGTTGAATCTTCCTTCAGGTCGAAACCTATAAACTAGGGGGTTGGATATGCATTCCATTTGTAGCTGGTAAATCAGGGAGTTGGAGCTTCCTTCAAGTTGGAGCTTGAGAATTAGGAGGTTGGAGCCTCATTCCAGTTGGAGATGGAAAATTAGGAAGTTGGTGCTTCCTATGAATTTTTTTCTTCTGACATATAAGAAAAGCATTATGTGTTTTTCTCCTGCATTGGGATTCCATGTAAATATTAGTGTACTTTATATCTATGATTATTTTACCATGCACTGTTGATTTATATTGTTTATGATATAATAAACATAGATTATAAATTGTTGAATGGTAATTAATCAAGTTAATGTTTATATTCTCTGATTATACATTGTGATTGAAAGTGGTTAAAGATGATAAAAATTTTGATATTGATT
>JZKD02S1647383.1:1227998-1270956 GCA_000966675.3 Picea glauca | reverse complement strand
AGCCATACTGAGCTCATTAACCACCGAAACAGGCGCTTTCGGTGGATGTTTTACACAGAAAATGCTCCAGTCAACCACCGAAAGCCTGTCAACCCAGATTTTGCATAAGTTTTTGAACAGGTCGAAGATTTTGGACACGAAATGAGTTGGAACGTTTTCCAAAACATGTTCTATCAATTATCTCATTCACTCCGGCATCTATTTTTGGTCTATGATGAAGAAAATAACGATTTCAAAGGTAAAGGGGTAATTTCCTGTGAACTAAAAAACAGGGTACCTTGCCAGCTTGGCCAACTCGACTTGGCTTCAGTAGAAGAAGAGAATTTTAGCCTTGGAAGGCTGTCTCCACATCAGCAATAGTCAACAGGAGGAAAATCAGAGATCTACCACTTTTTGAGGAAATATTCCTTGTATCTTGCAAACAGTTTCACTTGCTATTTTTAGTAGATCTGATCCATGTTTTTAGGATCAGAAGTTGTCTTGTAATCTTATAAATATTAGAACAAAACATGAACCTAGGGTCCGATTCTGGACTGAGGAATGCTCTTTTGTACTCAGACTTTCTATGCTAATACAGATCACAGGCTCCTTTCAGCTTTGATTGTCAGCTTTTCACCTTTTCTTTTGCATTATTATCTGTGTTGTCAAGCTTTGAATGGCTGTTATCCCATTGTTTAGCTCATAACTTGATAATAAGTCTTTCGATTGTCTCTTAGACCCTGCTTTGCACTGGTTTAGTGATAATTTGTTCTCCACCCACTTTAAAGCCACTTGTTGATTAATCAATTCTTGAGAGCACTGTCTATTTGTTTATCATTTTCATGTTTGAATGCTTTAAGCTGCATTGAGTTGTCCCATTGATCCACCTTCATAAAATACAAAAAAATTTCATTTCTTAAGTTACCAAGCACCTTTGTTCTGCAACCACAAAGGGTTTCTTGGAGTGATAACAACACCAATAAAGAGAATTTTCCCTCCCAAAGTTATAGGAAACTGAGGAAGAGTCCCTAAAGGTTGGTTGGTTCTTCTGTTAAAAGCTAACAGATTCTGTGTAACCGACGCAAGTGGAGGATAACCCAAATCTTGCCAAGCAATAGAGGACAAAATACTAATGGATGAACCTTCATCTATCAACGTCTGAGGAACGTCCCAACCACAAAATTGCACTGTAATCTGGAAAGGAATGTAAGAGGGAAGATGAGGTTTAGTTAACACACCCCAATCAAAACAGATGGCCTCATTACTTGGAGGGAGTTTCACGGGAGAAGGAGGAATACCCCCTGACACGGTAGAGTCTATATCAATGAGAAAAAAATGGGCAGTATCTGGTTTACTCTCTAGTGGGAGAGTAGGATCGACCGATGGAGAGATCAGATCGACCACTTGGGTTTCATTCTCCAAGGAGAGAATGGGGTCGACAGGTGGAAATGGATCGACCGCTTGGGTTTCACTCTCTGAGGGGAGAGTGGGATTGATCGAGGATGCTATCGGATCAACCACTTTGTCAACTGGTTCAACCAAGGATGTGACCATATTGACGACATGATCAACCAGATTGACCGGTGAAGGGAGCGGAGTGATCATTCCATCAGCTATAGGTTGGTTGAGAGAAAGCTTGCGATAAGCAACTGGGAGTTGAGGCTTTGAAACAGTCATGTCTTCCATTAATTTCGAGGCTTTGTCCATATGAGGGAAAAGATGAGTTAGATGACTCCCTTTGCATAGCATACATGGGAACTTGACTCTACTTTTCTTCTTCCCAACCGTATCATGACTAGTTGATGGAAGGTCGTCAGCATGTTGTTCAGAGGCTAACAACATGGGTTGGCTAGGGTGTGTAGGCCATACTTCTATAACCTTGGATAGATCAGGGCAATACTTAAGAATATGGCTACCCTTACAAAGTCTGCAAGGGTACTTGGGCTTACGGGTTGTTTGGGTGATCTTGACATCATCAACACTCCCAACACGATTAATAGTAACTGGTTGTTTTCCAACATGTTTGAAAATGGTCGGAGGTTTGGACCCTCACTTATCTTTCTTATTCTTAATCTTTCTTTTCTTCTTCTTCTTATTCACCGAGTTACTAGCTTCAAAACTTTCACCCAACGAAGAAGATGAAACGGAAGGTGACCTTGCAGGTGAAGAAGGTGAAGAAGACTTTATCGGTGAAGAAGGTGAAGGATCAACATGAGGTTGATTCTCTTGGGGGAAGTGCATGTGACTGAAGCACTAACTACATTCGATATTACCTGAGTGGAAAACAACCACACTGACAATCCAATAGTGAGACCTGGAAGGCTCAAAGTAGTGATGTGAGGAGGACCGATGTTTCCATAGAAAGGAAAAATAAAAGTTTCCTCTGAAGAAGGGGTTTCTTCATTGGTCATTTTAGGAACTGACGCCATTAAAAAAAAAAAATCCAATCTAGAGTCCACTCGGGAAAATAAACAACACATGCTAAAAATCTAGTAAGCAAGCAAGCAAACAAAACCTTCTCACAATGAACTCACTAGTTGGTGATGAAATCCAACATTGCAGGAACAAAGTAAGAAGGGGCTGAGATAGAGTGGGTGGAAAAGTTATGTTGACAACCTTCTTAACGAGCTTACACCCTGGTGCAATATCCCACACATAATCGTGGGTATACCCTCCAAGGAGACCGAGTGAGTTTGGCCAACGTCGATTCCAGGTACCATGAAGACTTGCCCCTCCACAGTCACCTCGTGTAAAGAACCTAGAGAGATAGGCCAGTAAAGTTACCAATCACTACAGTGATGCCTGGGGAAATAGTCGACATTCTGATCCACGCACAAGGGTAGGGTATCTAGCCTGAAATCAACTTGAAAGGTTTCCACTCATCATTGTGGGTATACCTCTCAAGCGACCCCCATAATACACACAATCTCTACACCAAGACCAACAAAGCAGGGTGAGTAACTCTGCTAGTCTCAATTGACCTTGTGATTGACCCTTGTGTTAGAAGGGCTTCCCAGGACAAAATGTAATAATTGGATGTAACCGCTCCCTAACTCAAGATTCTATGTTTTTTTGCAACTTTGGAAAGTTATCTTTCACACCTATTCCAAATCCCTACAATTAATCTAATGTAGGTTTGATACCAAAAAAGATAAAAATGTCTAATCAATTTTTATAAGTGCTTTATTTTATGGTTGTTGTTACTCAAAAGGAAAATGGCATGGACAATATGGTGTTTTGACTGACTTGAAAATTATGGAAAGATATGAATATGGAATATTTTCATTTCGATGAAATCTATGCTACGAGAAGGAGAAAACATTTATCAATCCCATATGCACAATGTCCCAAAATATATTATTCTCATCAATATCAAGATTTCCAAGAAATGAGAAAAAAGGTACTGAACACCAATGCAGGATTCATGCCCCCCCCCCCGGCCATGAGGGGGAAATTTTTTCATAATTTAAGATCAAAAAATGCCAAGAATCATGCAATTTCGCTACTTCAAATGCAAGGATGCCCCCAATCTAATATAGAGCAATAAATTAAATCTTTTTGTTTCAAAAATTTCACTAAAATCAATAATGAACTTTCTTAAAACAAAGAAACCCAAACTAAAAATTCTCTTTTAAAGAGAACTATTCAAAAGAAATCTGATCTTTCCCTAAACAATTCTAAAGAAAACACATTCTTTGTAATTGAAAGACACTTAAAGAAAGAGACTAATCCTTCAAAACCAAACAAAGCAAAGATGGATAAAAGAAACTCAAAGGATGTCAAGCAGACTATAAACAGATCAATATAGGCTCTAAAAGCTCAATCCACCTGATCAAAGAAAAACTGGGTCATCAAAAGATGACAAGACCCAATCCAAAAAGTTTACAAACAAGTTCACAACCTAGCAGTATATTACAGTGTGAGAATTAGGTATTCTCGTAGGCTAGACATTGGTAGGGTGCGAGAAGTTCTCACTGAACCTAACAATAGGGTGCGACCATCAATGATTCTTGCAGTCCACAGACAGCTACAGTGCGAGAATGTCTGTAATCAAATAAAATTTTGAAAAAGGGATAAATTTGAGTGAACTTTCAGATCCAGAGAGTCTGGATGGATATCCCACAGACTTAGAGACCATAAAACAAGAAATCAAAGCAAGGTAAACTAGACTAACTAGGAAACAATTTGTTCCTCAGTATGGTCGCCAATTTTGTTATTGGACTAATTGGTACGTGCAGACACTAACTGATCTCCCTAGATCCACCTAGATCTAGAACAAAACACACTAGAACATAACGCTTTCCTTAAGTTTTAGATATTGAATTTACTAACTAAAGAGGGATGAGTGACATACCATTTAAATGTCGCTTCCTCGCACCATCGCCATCCTAGTTCCATTCCAACACTCATACAATGATGAACCTGTAAAATAACACAACCAACCAAAGTGATAGTAATAGCATAAACTCAATATAAAGCTATGTATGTGATCAAGGAATCATACAATAAAACACAACAAGATTTATAGGAAAGAATCATATTACTGTATCATATTAAATGTGAAAGAGAGATTACAACCATGGCCTTGATGTCATAAGGTCCCTTCCAACTGTCCTTCATTCCTCACACATTTTCACTCCAATAATTCTGAGAGGATAGATCTGATGATATTCACAATCTATCTTGACAAAGAAAATCTCAAATCCACTCCAACCAAGCTAATAATTCCAAGCCAACCAAAGCTCCAAGCTAACCAAAGCTCAAAATCTAACCAAAGCTCAAGAACCAAAGCTCCATGAGAGCTCCTCTCCTTTTATAAGTTGAAGAGGATAGGTGAGGAGGTTAGGATGATCCCACTAAATCATGAAAGTGAGTAAGATCCAAACCATTCAGATGCCACCTCACCATGGAAGTTTCTCCTTCTAGAAGATTCAAGAAAACGTTTGTTTTTCCCACATGTAAGAATTCTCGCACCCTGCTTATAGTGCAACCTGCGAAATGTATTCACCCTAGCTATAATGCAGCCTACGAGAATCAGGCATTCTTGCACGTTAATACATAGGCAGCCTGCGAACTTCCTTTTTTATAAGGTTTTTACATAGGAAAATGAAACTTCTTTTCTCAGGAAAAGTTCTTCTCCCTTCTCTCTTTAGGAACTCAGGCCACTGACCCCTCTGAAGGAAATAGATAGGTTTACATCATTAACGGTCATAGGGATGATGAAAATAATGTGTAACAACTCCTTAATTATGTTATGAAGCTCATTCATTCCTTTTGCAAAGTTCTCTGCACTAGCACTCCTGAATTCAGCTTGTTCTGAATCGGTCAATTTAGAAACTCCCCTTGGTTGTATTCCATATACAATATGGAATGGTATATGCCCTATGATTCTGTTAAATGAATCATTGTAAGAAAATTCTTCCTGTGGAAAAATATGATCCCATTGAATGTGGTGTTCAGTCACTAGGCTCCTCAATAGATCTCCCAAACTTCGATTCATTGCTTCAGTCTCTCCATTTGTATGAGGGTGATATGCTGAGCTAAAAGATAAATTAGTCCCTAGCTTCTTCGATAGGGTCCTCTAGAAATGACCAACAAATTTGGTATCCCTATATGATACAATACTCTTGGGTAAGTCGTGAAGTCTAACAACTTCCTTGAAAAATAGATTGGCAATGTGTGTTATGTCACTGGTTTTCTGACATGGTATGAAATGTTCCATTTTAGAAAATCTGTCGACTACCATGAAGATTGAGTCACAACCTCTTTGTGTCCTTGGTAGTCCTAACACAAAATACATTCTTACCGCATCCCACGGTCTCTCTGGTATTGGAAATGGTTGATACAACCTTGTATTTTGTCTCTTCCCCTTAGCATGTTGGAAAATTCTACACCTGTCCATGAATTTCTTGACATATGTCCTCATCCCCGGCCAATTGTATGAGCCATTCAACTTCAAGAACATTTTATCATGACCGAAGTGTTCGTCCAATCCTCCACTATGCTTTTCCTTCAGTAAATTCTCCCTCATGGAGAATTTCAGAATACATAGTTGATTGCCTTTGAACAATAATCCATCCTAGATCATATACTCAGTCCATTGGCTTTTGTCCCTAAGAATTAGATTCTCAGACGCCTCATATGCTTCTCTGAAATCTGGATCATCACTGTACATTTCTTTGAGGTTATCAAAACCCAAAGTCTTGACTCTGAATTCCTGCAATAGCAAAGATTTCCTGCTCAAAGCATCAGCCACTTTGTTAGAAGTTCCAGAAATATGTTTAATCACAAAAGTAAAAATATGCATGAACTCAACCCATTTAGCATGTTTTTGGTTCAACTTCTCTTGTCGAGTCACGAATTGCAAAGCGTGATTATCGTTGTACAAAAGGAACTCTTTGGGAACCAAATAGTTCCTCCATTTCTTCAGCACTTGTATGATTGTGTAGAATTTTTTTTCATACATGGAGTACTTGATCTTTTCTTCATTTATTTTTTCACTAAAATATGTGATCGACCTGTTGTCTTGGCTCAAGACAACTTCAATGGAAAATCCACCCACGTCACACCTGACCTGAAATGTTTTGTTGAAATCTGGCAAAACCAGAATTGGTTTCTCGGTGATCTTCTTCAGCAGGTTGAAGCTCTTCTCCGCTTCGTCTATCCAGTGAAAAGGTTTATGTTTCTTCTTCATCGTATCCATCATCAATGCACTAATTCCATTGAAGTTTCGGATGAGTTTCTTGTAGAATCTAGCCAAACCATGGAAGCTTTGAACGTCAAACACGCTCTTCGATGATGGCCAATCCTTAATCACCTTTATCTTCTCTGGATCCATTTTCAATTCATTTGCAGAGATAGAAAAACCCAAATAAATGAGTTATATCCTCATAAATGACGATTTCTTTATATTGATCAACAATTTCTCTTGCTGCAATATCCTCATCACGACAACTAAATGCTTCAAGTGTTTTCTTCATTTTTACTGAAGATTGGTATATCGTCAAGATATACGATTAAAAACTTACCAATGAAATATTTTAAGACTTCGTTCATCAACCTCATAAAAGTATTGGGTGCATTTTTCAAGACAAATGGAATGACAAACCATTCATACAGTCCTTCATTTGTCTTGAGTGTTGTCCTCCACTCATCACCTTCCCTCATTCTTATCTGATGATATCCGCATTTTTGAAAAAAAATTTGCTCCACTCAAGCAATCCATCAAGTCATCCATCCTGGGTAAAGGAAATCTATACCTGATGTTGATTTTATTTATGGTCCTCAAGTCTGTACACATTATCCAACCACCATATTTCTTTGGACTTAGCACTGTAGGTACAATGCATGGACTCAAGCTTTCTCTAACCAATCCTTTGTCCATCAAATCCTGGACTTGTATTTTAACCTCTTCAGTCTCCTGCGGAATCAATCTGTATGCCACTTTGTTCGGTAGAATCTCCCTCAGTATAAGATCGACATGATGACTTATGCTCCTGATGGGCGGCAAAAAACACAGTAATTCTTCCACCACAATTTCATCAAACTCCTATAGCAATTCCTGAATTTTTTCCAGTAAATCATCTATCTTAGTATTGGTCAAGACGACTCTAGGTTTTCTTACCACAACAAACTACATTTCTTCATCTTTCTTGAATTCATCAAGAATATCCTTCCCACTCATGAGAAGTATAGTATTGCTCATCTCTGTTTTCACCTCCTTATCCTTAATTGGCAGCAACATATGCATTCTACCATTTTTTTCCAGAGTGTATGCGTTCTTTCTCCTGTCATGCACCACATTTTTGTCATATTTCCATGGTCTTCCCAACAATAGATGACAGACATCCATGGGAATAACATCACATAAAATTCTATCCTTATATCCACCTATTTTAAACTCGACTAAACATTGTTTAGTGATAGTTACCTGATGCCCTTTTTGCAACCACAAGACTTTGTATGGGCTCGGATGTGTAATAGTCTCCAATTCTAGCTTCTCCACCATTTCTATGGATACTAGATTATCTATGCTTCCAGTGTCCACTATTACCTTGCAGACCCTATCCTTGGTCTTGCAAGAAGTTATAAACAAGTTGTCCCTTTGGAATGGGTTCTCTGGCAACTTCTCTGGATTCAAGAGAACTTTCCTCATCATTAAGGATCTTTTGCCCTTAGTGTCTTCTGCCTCAACATTCTATCCTTTAGCTTCGACAATGTGAGTTTCACCATCTTTCTTCCTATCTGGACACTCATAAGATTTATGTCTGATTTTTCCACAGAAAAAGTATTTCACTTCGCCTCCTCTGCCTCTTCCTCTTCCTCTAGCTCGAGGAAAAGTGTTTTGGTCATTATACTGTCTCCCCTACGAGCTTCCTCCTCTCTCAGATTTAGTTTGAGGTTTCTTCCCTCATATTTGGAATTTTGCATTCTGTCTTGGGAAATTGCCTTGCCTCTGCTTTTACTTCTGCCTTAGCCTCTTTGACCTTTCTTTTGGCTCATCTTATCTTCAGCTTTCAGAGCCATATGATAAGCATATTCTATGGTTTAGATGGTCATCATGCTCATCTTTTCCTGAATGTCATATCGTAGAACATTCATATATCTAAAAACTTTCTCATCATCGCTCTCCTGATGACCTGCTCTGATGTTTATCCTGTAGAACTCTTCGGTGTATTCTTTCACCATCATCTGCTTTTGGGTATGAATTTGGCCTTCATTTTTGCGACCATTCTGTCCTATCTTTTGATTTTTTGTTTTCCTTTGCAATGCCTGTCAGCCTGTAGTTCATCCCACCATAGTGATGCATGTCCCTTTAGTCTAGTGACTGCATGCTTAAATTTCTTATCCTCTTCGAAATCCTTATAGTCGAAGTATTTGTCCAAAGATATAAACCAATCTAGCAGCTCCTTAACGTCTAAGTTTAATTCATACATTGGAATGTCCATTTTTTCCTTGGCACCTATCCTTGCAACAACTCTGAATAAGCGTTCTTCTATAGCATATTCGACTGCAATTTCTTCTCTTTCGTTTCTAGCTTCATTTTCACTTTCATCTTCGCTGATATCTCCAGCGTCGACTGTTCGCCTCTGTGTCATCTCGATGGTATCAAGCTTGGCACATAATTCACGCATATCTCTTTCCACTGCTGAATCAGGCATTGGCCTTTCTCTTCTTCTTGGCGGCATGGCTGTAAAATTCCTCTTTTCTCTCTACTACAGAAAGAAAAGAATTTTTTTTGTGCTATGATACCACAACTGGTGCAGACCCCCGATCCTCAGGCCAAGATCTGCTCAGGATCTTTTCCAAACCTCCACAAGAGTTAGAAGGGACTATTTTTCTTTGACCATCCAAGAGATTGGGTCTTGCAATTTCACAGATTTTAACACAATTCCATAGCTCTCAACAATAGCTGAGATGCAAAACTATAAATAGGTGTAAGGTATAAGAACTTCTCCCTTATTCCCCCCTTTTCAATATGACCACAACCAAGGCCTGGCGTGAGCCCTTTCGTGACTCATGACTTCATGAGTTGGAGAGTCATGGACTCTCGACTCCTTTAGCGCCCCAAAAAATGATAACTGAGCTTATGATATCGAGGATGGTGTATGGCCCCTTTCTGTTAGCTCCCTTTACAAATGACCACTAGCTAGGCTAACTACTATCCCCTCTCGCAACTTGCAACTTTGCGAGTTGGAGGGTTGTAAAATATTTCTCTCCCCTTGCGAACCTCCAAAGTGTGATAAGTCAACAGAGTGTTGACTCCTTCCAAGCCACATGTCCACACCAAATTTCGCCCACTTTCACCTTTTCTGCACACTACGTCAGTGCCACCTGTCACGCGTGACTTCGACGTTCAACGTTTTGTAACCTCCGCAATCACAACAAAGGTTTATACACCTCGAAACCCCGATATATGATATGACGCGGGGGGTTGATCCAACGGTTCTCCTGCTACTAAAATCCAATGGCTTGGATCTCCCACCTTATACCTCACGACTCAGGACTTGGAACGACCTAGGAATTCGTCTACCTTCCAAACTGACGAACCCCAAAACCCTGAGGAAATCTGATGGCTCAAATAAAACATGATCAATGACTCCCCTTGATCCTCAGCTCCCAGGTGATGGGTTCCTCCTGTCGCTACCCACCTTGCAAGTTTGACATGAGCTGACGGTCCTCACAAATTTGACGATTCTCGATGGAGAATGTCAACCATCCATCTGTGTCCTTGATAATTCTTTGGCCCCAAGCTTTGATCCAGATTCTTGGCCTTTCTTGCTCCTTGATGATTTTCATTCAAACTTTTGCTCACCCTTTGCAACCTTCAAACAAAGTTTATTTTCTGGGTCTTTGACTTCTCTTGGAGAGTTTTGACTTTGAACCTCCCCTATGCATGAAATTTGCACGCCATGATAACTACTCTAGTTATATCTCAAAGGAAGCTCTGTGCACTCCTTGTGACAGAGAATTCTTCAACTCCTCTATGAAATTGAAGAAATTTTCCCTCTTTCCTAGCCTGTGAACTCCTTGCATGACTCTGAGCCTTGCTCATGCTTCTGCTTGTAAAATCACAATTATATCCTTCCTGAGAGTTCTAAGATGAATTTTAGAACCTGGTCGATGCACTCCTTGAGGACCCTCCACTGGAATCTTTGCAGGAGTTCTCAAAGAGAAACAACTGAAACTCATTCTCTCCTTATCCATAATTTAAACATTTAACAAAGAATCCCAGAGCATATGCACACACATAGCATTGAAATAAAATGCACATAGAGAATATAAACAAGCCTGCAACATACCATTCAATAGGTGGTTCCAACAACCATAACATAGACATAGATTTGGAATCAAATATTTCTTCTATTAATTCCAGTGCTCCTGTACATGACAAATAACAACTAAATGTATAAAAATCCTCTTTCCTCTTCTATTCTCCTCTACAACTCTACAGCTTATGAATTATGAATGATGTTACATAGACACAAGGGTTGAGGGTGTCTATCATCATTTTTCCCTCTTAAGCTCCTAAAACTCTCTAGTCTATCATTTAAATCTACCTACTTGCATTAAACAAACTTAAATTCCTATTACATCTGCGGATAGGAGAAAACGTCCCAAAATCAGTTTGGATCTTCAAGACCTAAATGCAAATGCACTTTCCTCTTGTCCATTACATTAATGTTTCGGATTTTAAATTTCAAAACATTTTCACAAAAGCTTGTTCAAATTACATATGTGCATCCAACTATCTCCTTGGCTTTAGGCACCACTTGGGCTTTATATGATGCTCTTGCATCAATAATAGGTTCCAAAAATCACACTCTCAGGATACATAGTAGTACGATATCATGATGAATCTACATGTAGAAGGGAAGATGCTAGAATCAAGGAGGAAAGTGTTAGAATTAAAGAATATGATGGATACGCACATGAGTAGGACTACTGAACATTGACATTGATTCATCCATTTTTATAATCCATTCATCTTGGAGACTCCCAGGTAATATGAATATTGAATAGGAAGAGTCTATGCAACAGTTGTTATAGTTCATAGATCTATCATTTAGACATCATGAAGTGTTTCAAATGTTTGATTCAAAGTAGTTCAATGGAAGAGGTATGAGATGTACTATGAAATATTAGTTGGTTAAGGAACATGTTTCAAAACACATATCCATGTAGGTATGTAGAATACTAGCTGACAGATACAAGAAATATCATTGATACACTTGTTGATGAAAAAATTCATAGAAGACATATTCAAGCAAGAATATATTCTTTGCAAAACTTTACAAATTTGTAGAGTTTGATTTGTAGTTAAGAAGACCAATGGGAATAGTTTTTTTAGTTTTATATGCAATTATGTGATTATCAGTTGCAATGAATTTAGAGATGTCTTCATAATAATGAAGTGACAAGTGGGACAACATTGTGGAAAATTGAGTAGTAGAGTCATGAACAATATGGGTCACATGGAAACAGATGGATTCATAAGACACTTGGAAGCATTAGAAATATATATGGAAGTGGATGAGAGCATGAGTTCAAGATATATTGGTTCAGATACTAGCTCAGAGATTGATTGATGGATTGGTTCATAGATTTGTCCAGAAAGTGGTTCAAAGATTGATTCAGAGACTAACTCATAGACAGTTGGATGATTTTGATAATGAAATATTTTAATGCTTGAACTTTGAATTCTTTTATATATGTCAGTGATTTACAAGAGGAAGCACCAATGGAAAAAAAATCCAATAGGAATTAGGTATAGGAATACCAACATTTGATCTACACAACATCTTGTAGAGAAGTAAAGGGGAGAGAAATAGTCAAAGAAGATATCTGAAGAGTGAAGATAGGGGGAGCAGCCCCAAGGAAAGATTGGATAGGGCGCGCAACCCCAGAGAGAGAGTTACCCGTTTTCCCATAATATCAAAGGGGGAGTAAGAGAAATATCCAGAGAGAAATAAGATAATCAGTGAAACATAAAAAAATATAAAACACATAGAGACAAGGGGAGCGGACCCAAAAAGAGATACCCTTTTCCATTGATGTCAAATGGGGAAATAAATAAACAATGGCAGAGGAGAGAAGATAGCAATGGAACAATTACAGGTGAATGATGGTCACAGGATGAGCATGAGCATGAGTATGAGTGTTTTCATAAATGCATATCATTAGTGTTTCCATGAGGAGCATGAGCATGACTATGATTTTTTCTATCAATGCATGTCATTGGTGTTTCCATCAATTCCAAAGGGGGATATTGTTGGACAGTTGGTTTGGAAAGTTGGTTTTCATCGATGTAAACCCTTGCAGAAGAAAAAAAATCCCAACAAATATGGATGAGATCCTTGGATAATTGGTTTTCATTTGCATGATTGTGATTGATGCTGAGTTAGTTGTCATTGATTTCAGTTGATGTAAACATTTGCGTTGGATGCACTTAAAGAAGTCTGGTAGTGAATTCTTGTAACCCCGAAGGGATGGTCGTGGAGTTGATCGAGGAATAAAGACATGAAGGTTAGTGTACTTAATGTTAAGACTATCATAGATGGATATTACGCATCATGCCATTTCCGATGATATATGGTATTGTTAGAAAAATAGGATCGCAGAGCAATAACATAAAAACAAATTCGGAAATAAAACACAAAAATACACAATACAATATAGACATAGATAAATTTCCAGGTCCTTCATTTTTATTATCCAACAAATGAAGGGATACAACCTACAACACACTCGTTGTAACTTTCTCCTATTTCTCTCACAATCTACTATCTCAAAACACAATATTTGTAATGATAGATAGCCGCAATACAATTCCTTCATAAAAGGGGGTTTCCTTCTAGCGCAAAAAACCCTAAAATGACCTCTACCATCATATTTGTGACCTTGTAATGAAGGGTCCATATTTACTATGAAATTACAATATGCATTTACAAAGAAATTTTTCCTTCGAGGGGTTGCTTTCCCCCAGACACCACATCTAAGGGGATGAGACCCCCGGACCCTGTAGGAGGGAGATCCCCCCCCCCGGCCCCCATGACCCCCCTACATGGAGGGGTGTACAAGATTCTTTGTTGTACAGTCTTCATGGGGTATAAACATGACTAAAATTAAAGACCTATGAAATAGGAAGATAATGAGGCTCTACAACCAATAATCTCCCACTTGGAGACTGATCTCAACAACTCCATCGTTGATGTATATCATAGAATATGATCCTTCTTGGATCTATAAAATTTCTCATCTTCACCTTCATGCGTGAAGACCAACTAAAATTGAGCAGGAACTCATTTTCTCCCTAGTTACTCCCTTTGTTGACATGTTTGCAGAATTATGGCTAGTATGTATATTTTCCAACTTAAAAATTCCATCTTCCAAGACGAATCGTATGAAATGATACCTGAGCTATATATTCTTAGTCTTAGAAGGAAAGATAAGTTCTTTTAAAGATGAATATCACTCTCACCTTCACAGTACAACCTGTTAGTCTCCTTCTTCTTTCCCATTTCCTCCATAAACCTCTGTAACCAAATTATTTCTTTACTAGACTCTATAGCAACAACATACTATGCTTCTATTGTTGAAAATGCATCAACCTTTTGCAGTTTCGAAATAAAACTTATTGTTGTTCCACCTACAGTAAAACATACCTTATGGTGCTCCTCCTGCTATCTTTATCACTTTCCATATTTGAATCAACATATCCTTGTAGAACAATGTCTGAACCTCCAAAACATAATGTCGGCAACCAGTACCTCTCAAATACCCAATAACCCATTTTACTTCCTTCCAATGTTCTTAACCTGGATTTTTCATATACCTACTGAGAAATCCCACTGCATGTGCAATATATGGTCTTTTTAAAACCATCACATACACCAAGTTTCCAACTATTGATGAATAAGAGATTGTGGACATGTATTATATCTCCTCTTGTGTCTTGGGACACATTTCCTTAGTTAATTTGAATTTTTTGTCCAACAGTGTAGTAACTAGTTTTTCATTATGCATTCTAAACCTCTCCAACACCTTCTCTATGTACTCACCCTGAGACAATGTCAATTTACAATTTTTCCTGTCTCTTGCTATTATCATACCAAGGATTTTCTTTGCAGCACCCAAATCCTTCATTGTAAATGAATTAGATAATTTCTTCTTGAGCATATTTATATCCTGCATATTTGTAAATTCCTAACCCACTACATCAATAAAGCATAATTTTTTTTTCTTTTTCTTCTTGAATTTAATCAATACACACCCAACATTGTAACTCATGATTAAAATTAAAATCATAGTAGATTGGTTAATGGGTCATAATAACATTTCCTCAATTATACTCTTAGATAACAAATCCTAAAAATAAGGTGATAGATAAGACTCTTGGACAAGGTCAATATTCAAGTACACATAGAAGGAGACATCTCTAACACTTAGTAAAAAATTGATACGTTGAGTCTATAGTTTGAATTAATCATGTACTAACCGTAAGTTAGCTAATGAAGGATCACCAATTAAGAATAAGGATTACATAATTAAATATCATTTAAATAATATATACATATCTTGCATTCAATTTTACTATGTACTTAAATTCGTTAAACCTGAGACGCTAAGTATTGTTCTGGATTGTATATATACATATCAAAACCAATATCCTCATTAATTTAAATGCTATACATCATACAACATCAAGCCATGGAAATTCAATTTTATGCCTATGATACCTCTCTGTTAGAAACAAGAAGAGATTAACCACATCAGACATACTCCAAACATTGTGTGTTTCATTTTGTCAACTATTAGATACATCCTCTAGGTTTGGTCATAATTTGAGTTCTGTGACCTTAATTAAATAACAATGATGCAACAAAATCGATAGCATGAAAGTCCTTTATCGAAACCCACTAAGGTTGACATCAATCTTGCTTAAGAAAATTATACGTAAAATAAGTAATCCAATGGTAATATAATCACCCTACGAAATAATAATATCAAATTGAATCACCAGGTGTTTATCCAGCTTGATCTGATTCTAGTCATATCTCTTCCTTTATGGGCTCTATATACTAGGTTATTAATATAGTGTAAGACAATGCGCAATACCAGAATAGAGTAAAGGTTAAAATTATTACGAGGATGTTACTGTCTACGTAGACCTAAGTTGAGATTTATGCTGCTCTAAGATAGGGTAGGTTAGAATGACAAAATAGTCAGTGAACGTTTGTGAAAAATTTGAGTTGAAAATTCAGGGAATATTTTTTTGGGGTAATACAAAATCTTAGATATATAATACCAACGGAATTTAGATCAAAATTTCACTACTTAATAAATTGAACATCGATATTGATAATTAGAATTTGAATATCGATAATGATTTTGCGTCAATGATATCTCTCTATCAAAATCAACTTTTTGTCTGCCAGAAAGATGTACAATGTGTCATTTTTATCAACCGGCTCATAATCTCCTTGATGAATATAGGAATTTTGTAATATTGTTTTCTAGTTTGCATTGTAAACAAAATTAAGTGCTACAGGGACACTGTAGAATATGGACATTGTAATTAAAATTTAACCACTGAATTAAACAAAACAAAAGTTGTTGGGATTAGTCAACGCATAGTTCGAAAACACCAACTCCGAACCCTATGTTGTTCACACCGTAAATTTCCTCTATTGGTTATGGTGTTGTTCTAACCTGTCAACTAACATTTAAAATACAATCCGCCTATAAAAAATCAACTTAAGAATACATTGAGAGTTAAGGGGTTGGAACGTTCTATAGAAATCAACTTAAGTTATATATGAATTAACTAGAGAAATAAACATATGGTTAACTGGGAATAAAAATGCACTTCCATAAGAACAATGAGACAGTGAAGGGTGTTTCAGGGAAACAAACTGTAACTGATTTAGATAAACGCCAATAGCTTCTAGGTGGGAAAGCGCTCGTTGCCCAGTTTTAATTGTGAAATTAAAGTAATAAAATTTCCATCATACTATTACAGCCGGTGAATGATTTAACTACGAATTTACATAAATATATATAAGGAATAAATGAAGAACATCAATGATTTGCCAACACAAAATATGTAAAGAACACCAACAATTTGTCAAATGAAAAATGTGAATCATAGAAAGGATTCATTAGTCATCTCCTTTTATTCCAAATAATGCCAACAGTTAGAGAGAATGGAAACGATTTACCAACATAGAATTGCATCTAGATCTTCTCCATGGAGAACAATAATAAAAATAAAACGCAAGGAATTAATGCATAGAGAATTAATACAACTCTGAAAATCAAAACGCAAAGAATCGATGCATAGAGAATTAATACATCTCTAAGAATAAAAATGCATAGAAACTAAATGAAGAGAAACAATACAACATGGAAAATCAAACACAGAGAATCAAACGCAGAGAAAAATATCACTATAATCATAGAGGCCAAGGAGGGAATAAACGCTGAGGAGAGAATTCCTCGCTGGGTAGAGAAATTATCTTATAGTTATTATCCATGCACAAGAAAGAAGGGAATTTGAATCTAAATATTTAACATGGAAGTGAAAGATAGTCGATTTGGCTCCTGGCCGACTACTCATGCATGAACTAATAACTTAAAGGATAAAGGAACAAAAGATAAAAATACAATTTATTTGTATTAAAAACAATAAAAGTGCAGAGTAAAATAAAATAATGCCTCAAGACCAAAACACAGTCTTCCTCGGTAATAATAAAATGTAGTAGAATTCCCAACCAGAACCGGAAACTACAATAAAACACAGTAATAAAACGAAGCTCAGAAACAGAAATTTAGTGACCCTTTTCAAACGATGCACTATCGCCCAGAAAGGATTTCATATGCATAACTAAACGAGTCTTTTTTTTAACAACATATACGCAAGCGATATTTTGACACTAAGGAAATGCATGAACAAGAAATTGTTCTATTATTTAATACAAATTAAGCACATGTGTACCATAGCCAAATACGAAGAACTGAAAGTGAATGTCCTGCACTCGCGCTCCATCCAACTCTGTCTTTTCGACCAATGAGACCTCACTGGTACCTCCCACCCAACGCTAGGGGTACTCTTCTTCCCCCTAAGACCCCTGATCCACAAAGGGGACACACACACAATACTATAGAATTCTAGCACCCAGCTCGCCTCGCAAGGTCAAGCTACCACTTGTTACTCGAGCTAGGTATCCCAAATCCCACAAAAGAAAGTTCATTCAAGTTAAAATTTCAATAATGTAACCTTACGCAATCCATATGTGATCCACACTCCTCCTCCACCATCCTTTTTCTAGACTTTTCTTAGTCATTAGTTTCCCAAAACCCTCATTAGATTCCCTTTTTTATTTGATTAATTTCAAAAAACCTTCCCCGTACACATGTCCCTGGATCCCCTAGTTGCACCAAAAAATCAATTTTGTTAATTAATTAAATTTGTCTATTTCCCTCACCCACCTAAAAGTGTTCCTAAAATTGCTCCTCAGTGTCCCATTATTCCCTTACAATTCTTAAATGACTTAAGCATTATATAAATCCTAGTTGATTTCATAAATAGAAAGTTCCAAGGATATATTCCTTACTAAGTTAGACATTCCCAATTTTCTTTTATGTGTCCCCTTTTCTTTAAGTTTCCCTCTTTCTTTTAGTTTCCCTTTTTCTTTAAGTTTCCCTTTTTATTTTAGTTTCCCTTTCCTTTTTTTTTAACTAAGTTCAGAATTAGCAAGTTTAGACAAATAACCATTTACTCTTTTTATGAATTTAATCCTCCATTATAATTTTTACTTTAATAATTCAAGTTTGAATTTCTCTTATTAGTTATAAAAGAACCTTTAGTGAATTGAAATTTTATAAAAATAACCTTAGTGAATCAAAATTTTATAAAAAGAACCTTAGTGAATTAAAATTTTATAAAAAGGACCTTAGTGAATTAAAATTTTATAAAAGGAACCTTAGGGAATCAAAATTTTGACTTTAATATGGTTATATGTCTAATTAGTTTTTCTTTGTTCTAAGGTTCTACTCAGACCTAGGTTTTCAATTCACTAGGCTTGGCAATAGTTTTTAAGGGAAAATTAGTCATTAAACTTTACTTATCACATCATTCATTTTAAGGCCGACTAGGTCCTAAGGAGGCATAGTTTTCTAGGCACTACGTTTAGTTACTTACCAGTTAAAATCGTGACATTCCCTTCAGGACGCTCTATGTGCTCCAAGGGTGCCACTCACCTCCTTTCATTTTCTTTGCGCGATGTGCCCTTCAATATGCACTACATTCTCCAAGGGTGTCACTCGCCTCTTTCTGTTTTCTTTTCACGACGTTCCCTTCAACACATACTACATGCTCCAAGGGTGCCACTCACCTCTTGACTGAATTAGTTAGACGTCAAACCCCTAGAGTCAATACCCTGTCAGGTGATCTTGTGGGAGACTAAGGTCCTCTAAGGAATCAGGACCCTACCTTATTGTGCTCCCCTTAGAATCATCATGAGAGAATGTCATAGTATGTCATCACAACATCATGGGTCTTCTTGAACTAGGTAATTGTTAGCCTACAATTCGAGCCATGAAGGGAGTGCTAGTAGGCTATGGCAGGGCTTCTACGACACCTCTCCCTCAATCTATTTGGTTGTCGTGCATGACCCCTTCACTCCAAATTTGAGTCTGGTTGACAAGTTATCGTTAGCCTGCATCTATCAATGAATCATGTCATCAATAATAATCAACATCATAATATCTAATAATATCTACATATGTCACATCAAAAACATTCAAACCCTAACAATCCACTCTCTGACTCGATCTGGAGTGCAAGGGGTTTCATTGATGCCTCAAAATCCTCAATGTCCAGAGTCCTGCACACTCAAGAGAACCCCATCAATATCACATGTCGATGTAAATACGACAAAAATAACATATCATCAAATCCACAATATCTCATAATCATAATAAAAAAAACAAATAGTATAATGACCCAGATCACTTGCACGCAAGTGTCCTCAAAGAATAAGTCAAATCAGTGTGTGCAAGAGAGAGATGTTACACACACCCCCTCTTTTTTTAAACTTCGTCCCGAAGTTTCACAGTATGTAAGTGCTGAAATAAAGTGTATCACAGTATCATATGTCTAGCTATCAAACAAAAATGGAAATTGTTGACGCATATCATATGCGTCCTCCTAGGTCATTGAGTGTGGACTATAGTTGTCCCACTGGACCTTGACCTGATCTACTATTAGACGTCATAGCAAGAGAATGTGATGGTACAATATGCGGATTGGCTTCGCGATGAGCGCACCCTCTTCTGATACCTACAAGGAAGCCATTTCAATAACATGTGTAGGACCAATAACATAATGTCTCAAAACAAATACATGAAAAACATCATCCATACACCTCAAAGAAATAGGCAAGGCTAGTTGATAGGCCACAAGGCCCTTATTTTCCACAATATTGAAGGGTCCCATGAACCTAGGAGAGAGTTTAGCACCCTTTCCAAACTTGATCGAACTCTTATGTAGTTTCAACTACAAGAAGACTCGATCACCTAATTCCTAGCTACTATCGACATGTTGCGCATCGACATAAATCTTATATCGATCCTGCACTTTCTTGATCCTTTGTCTTATTGTTTTCATTTAATCTTCCATTTCTTGGATCGCTTCTAGTCCCACCAGGATCCTATCCTCAAGATGATCCCAAATCAAAGGCATATGACATGGTCACCCATAAGGAAACTCGAAAGGAACCATCTTAATTGTTCATTGATAACTGTTGTTGTATGCAAACTCTACTAGTGGCAAGAGCTCCTCCCAATGCTTTTTTTGGTCCCTAAAGTAGATACACAACATGTCCTCCAAGATTTTCTTTGTTCTTTTGGTCTTCCTGTCTATCTTCGGGTGATACACGGTACTAAAGTTAAGTTGGGTTCCCAAGGACTCTTGGAAACTAGTCCAAAATCGTCTTGTAAACATTGATCCTCTATCAAATATAATCCTCTTAGGCACGCCATATAGCCTCACAATCTCACTGATGAAAACTATAGCTATGTCAGGTGCTTGATACATCGTATACATAGGAATAAAATGAGAACTCTTCATCAGAGTGTCGACTACCACAAAAATTGAGTCGCATCTCCTTGTTGTCGGTGGAAATCCAATAATGAAATCCATCAAAATGACCTCCCATTTTGATTATGGAATCGCATGGAGCTATATTAATCCTAACGAATGTCTATTTTCATCCTTCACCTACTGACATTCTAGACATCTTGCCACGTAGTTGACTATGTCTGCCTTCATTCCTTTCCAGAAGAATCAGGGTTTAAGGTCCGCCCTCATCTTTGTGACTCCTAGGTGAGCCATGTACACTACTTTTTGAGCCTCATTTAGGATCAAACTCATCAACTCTCCATTGGGAGATATGAAAATTCAACTTTTAAATTTCAATAATCCGTCATTTTCCATAGTAAATCCTTCAAATTTTGGTACCATCATTGTGTTTTGTCCGATAAAATCCTTGACCTCTTTGTACCAGTCATCGTCATGCTGTAAAGTTAGAATCTTTTCACGTATATTCATCTGAAGAGGCATCACTGAAAATATGTGTGGTCTCCAACTCAATGCATCTACCACTCTATTTATTGTTCCTTTTATGTATGTAATCTCGAAAGATCATACTCGCTAAGCAATTTTGATCTACATCGTTGTCGAGCATTCAATTCTCTTTACATAAAGATGTGTTGTAGTCCACAGTGTTCCATTTTTAGTTCGAATTTCCATCCAATAAGGTAGTGTATCCAAACTCTCAAGGCATAAATAATGGCTAACAATTCCAAATCGTGCATCACATAGTTCTCCTCATGCCTTCTCAACATTATCGATATGTAAGTGATCGCTTGATTGTGTTGCATCAATATTCTCCCTAAGCCTTCCTTCGATGCGTCAGTGCATACCAAGAATTTCATGTCCATGTTAGGTACCTTTAGTATTGGGGTTTTTGTCAATGGCTCCTTGAGCCTCCGAGATTCCTCTGCGCATTTCTTGGTCCAAACAAACTTCTTTCTCTTATTATACAATTCTGTGATCGAATTTTTTATCTTTGAAAAACCATCGATAGTATGCCACTAAACCCATGAAGCTACACACTTCAGGAACATTCTTATATGTAGGGAATTCCATAATATCCTCAACCTTTGTTGGATCCATAGTGATACCTTCGTTGAAGATGACATGCCCTAAGTAGTGAATCTCTAATTTATAAAATGATCATTTAGACAATTTCCCATACAATTTGTTCTCTCGTAGACACTGTAGTACCAAGTGCAAGTGTTTATCATGCTCCTCCATCATCCAAGAGAATAAAAATATATTCAATGAGTACTTGGACAAACTTGTCCAAGTATTCACGGAGCACCCTATTCATCAAACTCATAAATACCCCAGGGGCGTTTGTCAGTCCAAAATGTAAAACAATAAACTCGTAATTACCAAACCTCATATTAAAGGAAGTCTTAAGGACGTCGTCCTCTTTGATCCATAATTGGTGATACCCTGATCTCAAATTGATCATTGAAAACACCTTCATGCCTTTCATTTGATTGAACATATCATCAATCCTTGGCAAAAGGTATTGATTCTTGATTGTTTCCTTACTCAATTGATGGTATTCAATGCAGAGTCTCCATGACCCATCCTTATTTCATATGAAAATAACAGGCACACCCGACGGTGACAAACTTGGACGTATATGTCCTAGGTCCAACAACTCCTTCAGTTGCATTTTCAACTCCTTTAAATCCAGGGTCGACATTTGATAAGGTGTTCTTTTTATCGGTTTAGTACCTAGTTTTAGGTTCATGGTAAATTCCAACTCCCTTTCTAACGAAATCCCAGGTAACTCCTCAGGGAAGACATTTGTGAACTCTCTCACCCCTAGAAGGTGTTCTAGACCTTCCTCTACTTCCTTCTTGTTTAATGCAGGGATCGCATAAAGCTTACATCCCTTGCGCATGATATTTCGTAGCTTCAAGGAAGAGATGATCCTTAGGGAAACTCCCTGGTTCCAACCTACAATCACATGTCTCTATCCATCATCATCGACCAAGATCAATTGTTTTGTCTTACAGTTGATTATTGCCTCATGCGATTCCAACCTTTCGATACTGATAACGAAGTCATAAGATCCTAAGATCATGATGTACAAGTTGGCCCTTGTGAAAAACTCTCCAAGGTTTAGGCTACAACTCGTAACCTTCCCTCCAACCTTTTGTTTGTCTCTCAAATCCATTTCTACAAAGCTAAACTCATCTTGTTCAACTTCCTTTACCATAATTATTTTTAGTGTTGCACCAGAAATAAAACTCTCGGTAGCACTTGGATATATCAAAATTATAAGGGTTTGGTCAGCGATAGTATTTGACCTCTCGAGCACAATCGACTGGAACTCTTCCTGGTGGTTATTCACCACTGCATGGATTCGATGGACCTTGCCCAAATCTCCCACGGTAGTGGGTCCAGATGATCCAGATGCTCTATTCCTCTCCACTAGGAAGTCACATTGGTAATGTCACTCCCCACATGTCCAACACCCTTTCTTTCTTCCAGTACTCCTAATACTCAAAGTAGAAGTTTATGGACTACTGTCTTGGAACGCTGGTCTATTTTGCTGAATAGACCTAAACTATTTTTACTGCGGTTGATGCTACTACTGGTGCGGTGGTCCTCGGTAGGGAGTTTGTTGTTGATGCACTAGTCGTCAAGGTGTAGTGAAAGTGGATCCTCTTTGGAAAACATGATATCTTGGTGAATGTCTAGTTGGTGTCTGATGCTGCAACACACCAAATTACACCTTCCCCACTGGTCTTGCTGGAGGCCTACTCTGACTCCCATTGATAAGATCCTCCTATGCTATGAGGGCCTTCTGGAAAACATCATGTAAGTTTTGAGGCATCAGAATCGTAACCTTTGCACAAATGCTGACACTAAGGCCAAAAACAAACATGTTGACCTTAAGTCTCTTGGTATTCAGGTGCAGAGCTTACCGAAGAGGCTCCATAAAATGGGTGTCGTAGTTGGGCACCTTACGACGTCCCTGTCTCAAGGCATTGAACTCATTGAGTTGATGCTCAATGAATTTCTCAGACAAATACCTCTCCCAGAACCGTTCCTCGAACAGTTCCCATGACACGTCTTTCATGACCATGTTCAATTACATCAGGAGTGTATTCCACCAAATAAGAGCTCTCCCCTTCAATTGAAATACCTCCATGTGGACCTTCATGTTGGAGGTATAGTAGTGAAGAAAAACTCACATCACCATATTATCCAAACATGCCTCAGTGAATGCACCATCTGGGGCACCAAAGAACTTGGTAAATTTGACCTTCTTGAGTTCGCGGTGAATGCTACCAGTACCAACCGGAGCGTGTGGTGGACCCTCAGGGGGTGCTGACACCTTGGCCTCATATCTATCCAAATGGTTGATCACAACCTCAAACATCTTCTGAAAGGACCTCATCATCCCAACCACCTCATCGATAACTATTTGTTCCTGCCCGACAACCTATTTGTTTCCCTTGGGGTTGGACCCCTCAGGCATGGATTCTATTGGGGGTGTTGCGCCTCCTCCCCTAGCACCCCATCATCTGCCTTCGCAGAATACTCTAACCATGACTACCTGAATGAATACAAGTCAACTTAATTATCAACATTATAATCAAATATCAAATCAATGGAATCCGTAGTGATCCCAAGTCACGGCTCAAACCAGCTTCGATACCATATGTAAAGTCCTAACCTACTATGTCAATTAAGTGGATTTTTTCTTTTTCTTTTTTCTTCTTGAATTTAATCATTACACACCCAACATTGTAACTCATGACTAAAGCTAAAACAATAGTAGATTGGTTAATGGGTCATAATAAAATTTCATGAATTATACTCTTAGATAACAAATACTAACCATAAGGTAACACAAAAGAATCTTGGACAAGGTCAATCTTCAAGTACACATAGAAGGATACATATCTAACACTTAGTAAAAAATCGACACATTGAGAATATAGTTTGACTTAATAATGTACTAACCCTAAGTTAACTAATGAAGGATCACCAATTAATAACAAGGATTACATAATTAAAGATAATTTAAATAATATATACATATATTGCATTCAATTTTACTGTGTACTTAAACTTGTGAAACCTGATACGCTAAGTATTGTTCTGGATTGTATCTATACGTATCAACAATAGTATCCTCATTAATTTCAACACTATACATAATACAACATCAAGCCATGGAAATTCGGTTTAATGCCTATGACACCTCTCTGTTACAAACAAGAAGTGATTAACCACATCAGACGTATTCCAAACATTGTGTGTTTCATTTTGTCAACTATTAGATACATCCTCTAGGTTTGATCATAATTTAAGTTATGTGACCTTAATTAAATAACAATGATGCGACAAAATTGATAGCACAACAATCCTTTGTCGACACCCACTAAGGTTGACTTCAGTCTTGTTTAATAAAAATATACCTAAAAAAGGTAACCCAACGGTAAGATAATCACCCTGCAAAATAATAATATCAAATTGAATCACCAGGTGTTTATCTAGCTTGATCTGATTCTATTCATATCTCTTCCTTTATGCGCTCAATATACTAGGTTATTAATATAGTGTAAGACAATGCACAATACCTTAATAGACTAAAGGTTAAAATCATTATGAGGATGTTACTATCTATGTAGACCTGAGTTGAGATTTACGCTGCTCCAAGATAGGGTAGGTTAGAATGACAAAATAGTCAGTGAACGTTTTTGAAAAAATTGAGTTGAAAATTTAGAGATAAAATTTTTCAGGTAATACAAAATCTTAGATATATAATACCAAAGAAATTTAGATCAAAATTTCACTACTTAATAAATTTAACATCGATATTGATAATTAGAATTTGAATATCGATAATGATTCTGCAACAACAATATCGCTCTATCAGAATCAACTTGTTGTCTGCCTGAAAGATGTACAATGTGTCATTTTTATCAAATGGCTCATAATCACCTTGATGAATATAGGAATTATGTAATCTTGTTTTCTAGTTTGCATTGTAAATAACATTAACTGCAACAGGGACACTGTAGAATATGGACATTGTAATTAAAATTTAACCACTAAATTAAACAAAACAAAAATTGTTGGGATTAGTCAATGCACAGTTGGACAACACCAAATCCGAACTTTGTGTTGTTCACACCGTAAATTTACTCGGTCATTTATGGCATTGTTCTAACCCATCAAATAATATTTAAAGTACATTGTGCCTATAAGAAATCAACTTAATAATACATTGAGAGTTAAGGGATTGGTGCGTTCTATAGAAATCAACTTAATTTCTATAGGAATTAACTAGAGGAATAAACATATGGTTAACTTGGAATAAAAATACATTTCCATAAGAACAATGAGATAGTGATGGGCGTTCTAGGGAAATGGACTATAACTGGTTTAGAAAAATGCCATTAGCTTCTAGGTGGGAAAGCGCTTGCTGCCCATATTTAATTGTGAAATTACAGTAACAAAATTTCCATCATACTATTGCAACTGGTGAATGATTTAACTATGAATTTACAGAAATATATATAAGGAATAAATGAAGAACATCAATGATTTGCCAACACGAAATATGTAAAAAACACCAACGATTTGTCAAATAAAAAATGTGAATCATTGCAAGGATTCGTCAGTTAGCTCCTTTTGTTACAAAGAATGCCAACGATTAGAGAGAATGCCAACAATTTTCCAACAAAGAATTGCATCTAGATCTTCTCCGTGGAGAACAATAATAAAAATAAAAAGCAAGGAATCAATGTGCAAAGAATCAATACAACTCTGAAAATCAAAATGTAGAGAATCAATGCGTAGAGAATCTATACAACTCTGAGAATCAAAACGCAAACTCTGAGAATTCCCAACTAGAATCAAAAACTACAATAAAATGCAGTAATAAAACGAAGCTCAGAAACATAAATTTAATGACCCTTTTGCAATTTCACACGACACACTATCACCCAGATAGAATTTCATATCCATAACTAAACGAGCCTTTTTTTTTTAACAACATCTATGCAAGAAAGATTTCGACAATAAATAAATGCATGAACAAGAATTTGTGCTATTATTTAATACAAATTAAGCACATTCATACCATATCCAATTGTGAGGAACCAGAAGTGAATGTCCCGAGCTCGCGCTTCATCCAACTCTGTCTTGCCAACCGATGAGACCTCATTAGTACCTCCCATCCAAAGCTAGGGGTACTCTTCTTCCTCCTGAGCCCCCTGAGCCACAAAGGGTCCATGGAGACAATACTAGAGAATGCTATCCCCCAGCTCGCCTCACAAGGTCGAGCTACCACTCATTACTCGAGATGGGTATCCCAACTCCCATAAAAGAAAGTTCAGTCAAGTTAAAATTTCAGCAACGTAACATTACGCAAGCCAGATGTGATCCACACTCCTCCTTCGCCATCCTTTTTATAGAGTTTTCTTAGTCATTAGTTTCCCAAAACCCTCATTAGATTCCCTTTTTCATTTAATTAATTTCGAGAAACCTCTCCGTACACATGTCACCTAATCCCCTAGTTGCACCAGAAAATCAATTTTATTAATTAATTAAATTTGTCTATTTCCCTCACCCACCTAAAAGTGTACCTAAAAATATTCATCGATTTCCCATTATTCCCTTACAATTATTAAATGAATTAAGCCTTACTTAAATCCTAGTTCAGTTCATAAATGGAAAGTTCCAAGGCTAGATTCCTCACTAAGTTAGACATTACCCTTTTTCTCTTAAGTTTTCCTTTTTATTTTAGTTTCCCTTTTTCTTTAAGTTTCCCTTTTTCTTTTAGTTTCCATTTTATTTATTTTTAACTAACTTTAGAATTAGCAAGTTTAGACAAACAACCATTTACTCTTTTTATGAATTTAATCCTCCATTATAATTTTTACTTTAATAATTCAAGTTTGAATTTCTCTTATTAGTTATAAAAGAACCTTTAATGAATTGAAATTTTATAAAAAGAACCTTAGTGAATTAAAATTTTATAAAAATAATTGTAGTGAATTAAAATTTTATAAAAAGGA
The DNA here is from genome assembly GCA_000966675.3 of Picea glauca. NCBI lineage: Eukaryota > Viridiplantae > Streptophyta > Pinopsida > Pinales > Pinaceae > Picea > Picea glauca. The sequence goes on along the minus strand of JZKD02S1647383.1, from coordinate 1,243,293 downwards.
CCTTAGTGAATTAAAATTTTATAAAAAGAACCTTAGGGAATTAAAATTTCCACTTTAATACAGTTATATGTCTAATTAGTTTTTTTTTGTTCAAAGTTTCTACTCAGACCTAGGTTTTCAATTCACTAGGATTGGCTATAGTTCTTAAGGGAAAATTAGTCATTAAACTTTTCTTATCACATCATCCATTTTAAGTCCAACCAAGTCCTAAGGAGGCATAGTTTTCTGGGCACTAGATTTATTTACTTACTAATTAAAATTGTGGCGTGCCCTTCAAGACGCACTGCCTGCTCCAAAGTGTGCCACTCACCTCCTTCCGTTTTCTTTGTGCGACATGACCTTCAATACAAACTACGTTCTCCAAGAGTGTTACTCACCTCTTTCCATTTTCTTTGTGCGATGTGCCCTTCAAGGCACACTACATGCTCCAAGGGTGCCACTCACCTCTTGAATGAATTTGGTATACATCAAACCCCTGGAGTCAATACTCCGTCAAGTGATCTTATGGGAGACTAAGGGTATCTAAGTAATAAGGAGATTTCCATATTGTGTGCCCCTTAGAATCATCATGAGCGACTGTACTAATCTTCCCTCACAACATCGTGGGTCTTCTCGAACTAGGTAATCGTTAACCTATAGTTCGAGCTGCGACGAGAGTGCTAGTAGGTCACGGAAGCATTGTTGCCACACCTCTCCCTCAATTTTTGTGGTTTTCATGCGTGACCCCTTCACTCCAAATGTGAGTCTGGTTATCAATCTATCGTCACCCTACATCAATCAATGAATCATGTCAGCAATAACAATCAACATCATAATATCTAATCATATGTACATATGTCACATCAACAACATTCAAACCCTAAAAATCCACTCCTTGAATCGATCTAGACTCCAAGGGGTTTCATTGATGCCTCAATATCCTCAACATCCAGAATCCTGGACACTCAACAAAACCCCTTCAATAACACCTGTCGATGTAAATACGACAAAAATAACATATCATAAAATCCATAATATCTCATAATCATAATCAAAACAACCAATAGTATAATGACCCGTATCACTTTCACGCAAGTGTCCTCAAAGAATAAGTTCTCTCAGTGTTCACAAGAGAGGGATGTTACAATATTATACCCTTCAACAAGCATTTCATCTACATACAATAGCAAGATAATATAGCTTCCATTTTCTGGCCTTTTAAAATAAACACATTGATTAGAATGACATGTACTATAACCTTTTTGTGTCATAAACATCTCAAACTTCAAATACCGGTACCTTGGATATCACTTTAGGCCATACAAGCTATTCTTCAACCTGCATACCAAATTCTCCTTCCCTTTGACCTCATACCCTTGTGGTTGTTGCATATAAATGTCTTCCTCTGAATCTCCATGGAGAAAACTTGTTTTTACATCTAAATGTTCAAGATTGAAATATTCTACTGCCACAAGACTTAAAATGGTCCTAATTGAAGTCATTTTAACAACAGGAGAAAATATTTTATTAAAATCTATACCTTTCTTTTGTGAAAACCCATTTACAACAAGTCTAGCCTTTTACCGTTTTTTTCCTCCATCTTCGTCCTTCAACTTGTAAACCCATTTATTCTTCAATGCTTTTTTTCCTGCAGGCAACTGAACCAAATCCCAAGTCTATTTATTTACCAGGGAATCCATTTCCTCTTTCATGCCTTGCTCCCACTTCTTTTTAGTGTCTACCTAGATTGCCTATTCATAACATTATGGCTCACTAGAATTAGTCAATAATAAATAATACAATGAAGGAGAGTATCGTTTAGGGCGTCTACTTAACCTAGTATATCTTCCGACAACACTTGCAAGATTTTGAGGTACCTATTGCTCCTGTTGTTATACATTTTGATTTTTTGGTACCTTTGGAATTTATTTTTTAGTGATCTCATCAAGCACCGTGTATTCTGGTTTTTATTTTTCTTGTATCTTTCCCTACAATTGACCTTTGTACACGACCTTCTCATTGAATATGAAATATTTACTCCTAATGATTTTTTTTATTTTCATAATCCCATAATCGGTAACCAAAATCCTTAACATTGTATCGAATAAAGGTACACTTCTTGGATTTTGCCTCAATCTTTGTTCTATTTTTTTTATTAATATGGGCAAATGCTTCATAACCAAAAGTATTCCAAAAGGAATAGTTTTCCTTTTTACCTGTCCATGCCTCTTCTGGAATTCCACCATTCAAAGATCTTGAAGGTCCTTTATTAATTAAATAAACAACAATATCTACTACATATTCCGAGAAGTATAAGGGCAAACCAATAGGAAATATCATAGTCCTTGCACGTTGCATGATTGTACTGTTCATCCTTTCTGACACAACATTATCTTGTGGTGTTCTTGGACCTATATTCTCTCTATGAATCCCATGGTATGAACAATAATAATAAAACTCATTTCTGCAATATTCACCTCCATTGTCTTATCTAAAAAACTTCAACCTTTTTCCTGTATCATTCTCAACCAAAGCTTTCCATTTCTTAAAAGTATCAAAAACATCATATTTTTGTTGAATGCAATAAATCCATGTTTTTTTAGTTTCATCATCAATAAAAGTAACATAATAACGAGAGCCACCAAGAGATGATACCTGATTTGGTCCCCATACATATGTATGCACAAGCTCTAACCTTTCACTTTTTTTTTTCTGACTCTAAGAGATCTGACTCTCTTATGTTTTCCATAAACAAAATACTCACATAAATCCAAATCAATTTGTTTAAGATATGGAAACAAATTTCTATTTTGAAGTATTTTCATGCCCTTCTCACTCATGTGTCAAGGCCTATGATGCCACAGTGGTGTATCCACACTTTTAGAAGCTAAAGAGTTATAATAATAAGTATTACCAGTACATAAATACAATGTAACTACCTTCTCTCATTTTTCTATCACCGGTGATCATTTGGTGACCTTCCATGCCTTATCCGTAAATATAGATATAAAACCTTCACTTGCCAAATGCCCTATTGAAATCATATTTTTCCTTAGATCTGGAAAATCTCTTACCTCTTTCAACAACCACTAGTTTCCATTCCTTTGCTTTATTTTTACCTTTCCCATTCAAAAATTTTTGCATGGTACATCATCACCCAAATAAACCTATCCAAAATCACCTTGAACATAATCTATAAAATGTTTTTTATGAGGTGTGGCATGAAATGAAGCCCCTAGATCTACTACCAAAGACTCATAAATATTATTTATAGAAATAATCAAAGCATATTGTAACACATCACCTATTACATTTTCTTCCTAATTTTTCTCATGTTGTCCATCTCTTTGTTTCTTTGGAGCTCTGAATTATTTCTTTAGATGTCCCTTCTTCCCACAATTCCAACACTCTATCTTTCCTAGTCTGGATTTGGATCTACCCTTCCTAGAATTCCCACAATTACCTCAACCCTTTCATCTATCCTTTTGTCTTCCCATGTTCTCCATGTTTAATGCATTAATTGATGTCTCACCTATGATTTTCCATCGCATTTCCTCGCTAAGGATAACAACAGCAAAATCATCAAATTTTAAAGTGTTTGAACCAAGACAGAGTTACTTACAACCATCACCAATTTGTTCCAACTTTCTGTCAATGAGCACAATATTAGAAGATACCTGACCTCGTCATCAAAGTCCACTTTTATAGAACTTAGTTGATTAGTAACCATATTAATTTCATTTAAATGATGTGCAATAGACCCACCTTATGACATCTTCATATTAAATAATTTCTTCATTATAAATACCTTATTGGACATCGAGGGGTTTTCATATAATGTGTCCATAAAATCCTTTGGTTTATTTTCTTTCTAAATATTGAAAGCCACCAACGCTGCCAGGCTCAACCATATTGTTCCTAGTGCCTTTCTATCAAGAACCTCCCATTCTTCATCCTTCATGGATGTCAACTTATTTTATATTTCACCCAATGGTAGAAATAGATCCTTATGATATAAATAATTGTCCATATACATCCTCCATAACTGGTAGCTTTGGTCGTTAAATTTCTCAACCCTAAAATTTCCATCTTCCATCGTTGCTCCCACTCGAACTAGGAACCCTCTTTTCCTGTGAGTTACCTTTCACTCTGATACCCATTGTTATAAAAATAGGATCACAAAGAAATAAAATAAAAACAAATTTGGAAATAAAACACAAAAGATACACAATACAATAGAGACACAAATATACATGGTTCATCTAGTGTGGGATACATACACTAGAGAAATTTTCAAGTCCTTCCTTTCTATTATCCAACAAATGAATGGATACAATCGACAACACACCCATTGTAACTTCATCTTCTTTCTATCACATTCTCCTCCCTCATAATACAATATTCACAATTATACATAGCCATAATACAATTCCGTCATAAAAGAGGGTTGCCTTCTAGGGAAACAAACCCTAACATAACTTCTACCGTCAGATTTGCGACCTTATAATGAACAATCTATATTTACTATGAAATTACAATATACATTTACAAGGAAAATTTTCTTTCAAGGGATTCACCCCCGAACCCTCGCTTGGGGACTACTTTCCCTTGGACCCCCCAACTGGGGGATGAACCCCCCCTCATGGAGGGGTTTATAGTATTCATGGGGTATAAACAAAGATGAAAAAAAATACCTATGAAACAGGAAGATGATCAGGATCCACAACCAATAGGTACACCACATAGTTCCTCATGGTTGAGGAGATATGGCTCCATAAAGTTGGAGGAACCTCAAGAATAATCTAGAAACCTCTAGAAGGTAAACAAGAAATTCATTACTCTAGAATCCCCTAAAAGGTCATAAAGAAGCTTGACCAGTCAAATTGGTTGCTGTTACACATGATTTTGGTCATCTTGATGGTGTATTGACAATGGTGTACTTAGGCTCCCAACAAGAACTTTCTCCTGAGAAAAGTGACATTTATCTCCTTCTAGAAAACACATTTTCAAAGAGAGTTTGCAGGCTGCTTATAGCCTAGGGTGCGAGAATGACCCATTCTCACAGTCCACCTTCACCTAGGGTGAAAAATTCTCGCACTGTGCTCTATACCTAGGGTGCGGACTTGTTCTCAAGCTTGGAAAAAAGATGAAGTCTCGATGGTTCTAGAAGGGAATCTTCTAAAAAATGGGTTGGCATTCGAATGGTTATCATTTTACTGGTTTCCTTGATTTGGTGGGATCATTCTCATCCATGTAACAATCTCATCCCCTCTTATATATTGATAGGATTCTCATGGAAAAGGTTAATCAAGATTAATTGGAGAATTGGTGAAGGAATTGTGTGAAGAACCTAGCTTGAGCATAAGCTTGGAGACTCTAGTAGGTCTATCAAGAGGAATTGGATCTTCTTCATGCAAGGACAGAGCTAGTGTGTGTGTTGGAACCAAGAGTCACCGAAAGGAAGCTTGCGACATCAAGGCGATCAGGTTGTATCTTCTACTTTCGATTAATATGATACAACGACATGTCCTTTTCCCATAAAGTTATTCTCACTTTATTGTGTAATTCCTTGATCATATACATAAGTTGACGATTGAATACATTTTTCTATCTTCACTTTGGTTGGTTTGTGTTGTCTAGGTCTTGACCTCATGAGAGCACTGGAGTGAAGTGGGAGCAACAAATACCCAAGGAAGTGATACGAAGGTATGTTACTTATTCCTTCTTATTAGCTAATTAAATGGTCGTAACCTAGGGAAGGAGTCATGTAATGTCTTGTTTTGTTCTAGATCTAGGTGGATCTAGGGAGATCTATTAGTGTCCACACCTACCGATTAGTCCAATAACAAAATTGGTGACTCCACTGGGGATGTAACCCTTTTTATTTGTGGTTTTTTGGTGTTTTTCCTTGGCCATTTTATCTTGCCTTACCTTTCTTCATTTCTATCAATCTCTGAGTCTTCAGGACACCTTGATAGACTCTCTGGGTCCAGAAGTCCCTTCAAAATTTTTGTCTTTTTCCAAATTTTTACCTAGTTTCAGGCCTTCTAGCACTAAACCCACAGTGGCCTGCGAGAACACCTCGAGTTCGCATCCTTCCTTTAAGTCCAGTGCGAGGTTCTCGCATCCTACTCATAGATAGCCTGCGAGAATGCTCCATTCTCGCACTGTGTATTACTGCTAGCCTGCGAACCCTCTTTTACAATTTTTGTATTTAAGGTTTTTGCATGTTCAGATGCCTAGATTAGTATAGGTGTCTAAAAAGAACTTCTTGGACCATTGGTTGATGTTTTATTGAATTCAGTTTTTGTGCACAATCAGCCTTCAAAAATCAAAGGCTCTTCTTGTCTGTATTTTTCTCAACTCTCATCTCTTGACTTTTCTTAGCGAAGATATACTCTTTGATCTTGGAATATGAGTACTCATTTCGTTAAGAGACAGTGATCGGTTTGAAAGTTGGGATTATTTGTCTTTCTCATTTGCTCATTATTTGGAAGATCATTGTTCTCATGTAATTGAAAAGACTAGTTTTATTTGCTTGTCATTTTTGTCTCCATTGAAAGATTGGTTTGGATTTTGTTTATTGTTTTTTCATTAGTTATTGGTTTTCCTTACTTTCACCACCTTGGTGTAGATCCTTTTTAGAAAGTAAAAAACATTTTCTTTTAAAATCATTTTCGTTTTGAAAATATTGAAAATCAATTGTTGAAATTGTTGAAAAAGAACAAATAAAGAATTGTCATTATTGCGTGATTCATTGAGATTGCATTTTAAAGGAGATTGCATATCGTAGTTCAAGATTGTTCCAGAAAACTTCTCTTTCCCTCCCGTACATAGGATTCATCGAATGAAAATTGATATATTTCATTCCTATCTATGCATTGTTGGGTCAGAGTCTCACACGACATCAATTTCACCTCTGTTCCCTTTGAGTAACAACAACCCTTAAATAATATTGCATAATTTTAAAATTTGACTAGTAACTCTTTTCTAGGGCTCTATTACACCAACAATTAGCAAGGCTAGCACTTTGAAATAGACAGAGAGATACACTATCCAAAGCACAAAACACACAATAACATATTGTGTTAAGGAGTTCAAAATTCCATTTACAACGTTTCATATTGGGAAACCCTTCTCACACAAGGGTCAAACACGAGGTCGCATTGATATTGACAGAGTCACTCACCCTGCATTGTTGATATTAGTGTAGAGATTGCACATATTACAAGGTCACTTAGAGGTATACCCACAATGATGAGTGGAAGCCTCTTGAGTTGATTTCAGGCTAGATACCATGCCCTTGCGTGTGGATTGGACTGTCGAATATCCCCCTAGGCTTTATTGTTGTCAATGGTAACCTTAGTGGCCTATATTTTTAGGGTCTTACACAAGGTGACTGTGAAGGGGCAGGTCTTCACGGTACCTGGAATCAACATTGGCCAAACTCACTCAGGCTCCTTGGAGGGTATACCCATGATTATGTGTGGGAGCTTCCACCAGGGTGTAAGTCTGTTAAGCAGGTCGTCAACATAACTTTTCCACCCTATCCCAGCCCCTTCTCATCTCGTTGTTGCGACGTTGGATTTCATCACCAATTAGTGACTTCAGAATTAGAAGGTCTTGTTTACTTGGTATTGTTTCCTAGATTTTGTTTACTAGAGCATGCTGTTTGTTTACCCAAGTTGATCATAGGTTTGTTCTTCATAAGTTTGTAACTCGTTCACAATAGACCCTCCACGTTGTTCACATAGAATGCAGGGCTAACGTCCGGAAAACCTGGAAGGTTCTCAACCCCTGCCTACAAGCTCACCTGAAGGCTCTCCTCAACAGAGTGAAGACCAAGACGTCACCACTCCACAAGTGGAAAGAACTAACTCTCTAAAACGTTTCCAAATTACCAATTATTGAGAGGACTTTCAACTTCACCCCGATTCTGAGAGACGTATTATGCAAGTGAATTCTTCTGGAGACTTAGTTGTTTTGTCTTCTAGATCACCGATTGGACCTTTTCCAGGACCTGAAGGCCAGGATCCTTTTTGGTCTGCTGGCGTTTTTAGAAGGGACCCTTTTGGTGCAGGATCAAGCATTGAAATGACCGTCTCACCTACATTCCCCGAAACCTCTGACCCAGACACAATACCTTTTACTATTGATTATTATTTCCCTGGTACAGATGCTCCGCGAGATGACCACATATTGACCATCCCTATAGAAATGGTCCATTACATGGATAGTATGAGTATTCACACCGGGATTACAGCAGCTAGTCAAGCCCCTATCGACACACTGCTCTCACCTAGTGTCACCCCGACGCTTCCACCCAGATACCGTGCGTTGAATGCTTCTATTCCCACCCGTACGTAAACCCCATCTAGAACTCCTAGTGGTCCCTCTTCTTCTGGGCACTCTCCTCATGGATTCATTTCGACACTTCTTCAATCCCCTTTTGGAGGACCTTTTTCATCCTCTATTGACAGCACTAATCCTGGTGGCACTATTCCATCATTCACACCAAATTACCAGATTTCTGTTGGTGGACAATTTCACCAAGGAGGTTTGAATCAACCACCCCTTATGGGGAAAATTCCTATTGGAACACAAATCTCAATTGGAATGCAAATCCCAATTGGAATGCAACCCCCAATTGGAACTCAACCCCCGATTGGAGGACAACCCCCACCGACCCCACCCTATGGACAAAACATACCTCCATTCTTGGTCCAGTATTGGAACCATTTGATACAACATAATCCTCAATCGACTGGGGGGAAAAAACTTCTAGCTACATCTGTTATACCCCCTAGTATAGGCCAACCATATCCAGGTACGTCCAATCCTATTTGGGGCTCAAATGCTCAAACTCACGTCCTTGTTCAAGGATACAATCCCATGAGATACTTTCCTCCACAACCGCCACTGAATCTTCCTGGGTATTTGCATTATATGCAGACTTCATACGGTCCCACTAGTTTGCTGATGGGACTCCCTTCCCAAAGACACCAGTACCCACATGTGAATAGACAGTTACCCTTCTTGGCCACTTTGGACCTCTCGGATATATCGAGGATTTTAAACGATCCAATTCGTCACTCTCCCTAATGGCCTACTATACCAGTCAAGCTACCATATGACATCCCTAAATTCAATGGTAAAGTGGGAGAGGACCCGAACAATCACTTCATGACTTTTCACCACTGGTTCTCATCCAACTCCTTGATGGATGACTCTATCCGATTACGTCTTTTTCAGAGAACTCTAACAGGTTCTACTGCGAAGTGGTATATAGAATTACCATGAGGTTTCTTCATCGACTTCAACACCCTAGCTATGGATTTCCTCACCCACTACCAGTTACTGATCCGGTATGAAATGGGGACCAAGATTTTGAGTTCTTTCAAACAAAACAAAGCCACTCATATATCCGATCACATTCATGAGTGGTGACAGAGATGACATCTCATCAAACTCAAACTTCCCGATCAGTTGCTAGCAGAGTGGTTCAAAAAATCATTTGTGAATGAAATCATTCATGACATCTCCATGGGTGGACTTGTCATGGAAGAATAGGCCATAATTCGTGCTCAATACCTTGACCTCGTTTACTCACAAACGGGTACCCTTTATGATTTACTCCCTGATGCACCTTGTCCTTCCACTTCCGCCACTTCAACTACCCCAACTACTTCTCATGCAGCCAATGGTGTGATTGGCACTTTCCATGCCCAACCACATGCTGCCTCAAGCACCAAACCCAAACCTGCTTCTTCTAATGTTCAAAATGCTCCATCTCCTGCCCCTCCCACTGACAAGACTTCTAAGGTAAATGCGGTTCAATCTACCCCAGCTGGTAAAAAAAAATCCAAAAAGGGAAGGGATAAGAATAAGGAGAACAAAAATACTTTCCAAGCAGAGAGAACCAAGACTCCACCTATTGACGATAGGGATAAGAGCAAACCCCGACACCCTTTTCTTATCTTCGGTGATGATCACTACATGAAGTATTGTCCATGACGCGCCAAGGTTACTAAGTTTCTTCAAGGAGCCCCCAAACCATCCACTCTGGACGTCTTGTCCCAACCCTTCCCCTCTCAGCAACAGGCCCAATTGATCATCCATGACCAACCTTCCCCTTCCACTACATCCTATGTATTCATGTGTACTAGCGATTTAAAGAAGAATGACATTGCACTCACCACTTGAGACAAAGATTATTATCCCTCTAAAGAGAAGGTTGATGATCTACCTCCTTCATTGGTACAACCCTCTCCCACGACTCCACCTACCAAAGGTCCTCTTCATCTCGAACAACCAAGCCTTGACACAGTTCTTCGACCCCCTCCAAAGGGAATCGTTTGAAAATCGTCTTTCAATCCTCATGCTCATGCTGCCCAGAACTACACCATTGTTGAAGATCTGGCCCAAGCACCTTCTACAATGTCAGCCCTCGAAGTCCTTCAAAGTTGTCCCACAAAACGGAAGGCACTGCTAAAAGATATTGGTGGAATCGACCCGACGGACACAAATTTAATATTTTTTTCTCGGAAGATCACATTCCAAGGTTACCCCCTCAACTCACGTTCTAAATCCAAGTGATTGTCTTCGACAAAAACATTTGTAGAACTGTTATCGATGAGGGTGCCTCGATGTGTGTTATGTCTGTTACCTACTGGAAATCCATCGGCTCTCCCTCTTTGAATGAATCCCATAACACTCTCAAAGACTTCAATGGCTCCGGTTTTAAGCCCTACAGTGTCCTTCCTTCGTTGCCAATTACGCTAGAAGGCAAAACAGTCCAAGTTGAAGTAGAAGTCTTTGACGCTCCTCTCGATTACAATCTATTACTTGGACATAGCTGGATCGATTCCATGCATGCAGTTTTTTCAACTCTTTTTTGTGTCATATTTTTCCCACATCAAGGGAAGGTAATCAACGTCGACCAATTATCCTTCTTTAACTTAGATACGTGTATTGGAAACATACCATTCATCGCTAAAACCCCACCGGGTTACGAGAATGTCGGTGTAGGTCTTCTCAAAGACTTCTTGTTAATGGGCACTTTCCCCATTCCACCGCCTGATGTTCCACACTCGTCTGTCTCTTCAATTAACATGATCTCCACATCGATTGATGAAACCCCTGTGTCTCACGACCCATGGCTAGTACCTGACCCTGGCAATCATCTTCGTTTCAACAACGAAATGCCTTTAAGTCTGGTCGAATCTACCTATCAAGCCATTTAATCAGAAACCCCTTCCACCCCCTCTCTTGGTGATTTATCTCCAGATACTTTTCGTGTCATTTTTCCCATAGACGAGATGATCATGTCTGTCATGGAAGACACCCCTTGGGATGATGGACATCACCGTTCCATCCTCTTCCTGGATAAACATACCATCGAGAACTACCAACGGATTTCGGCCTCGTCGACCATTTTCGTCATTTTAATCATTCCCAAGTCCACACATGATGTGTTTTTCGAAGGGAACTTAAGCAATATCTCACCCACCATTCCCCTCGACATATCCATCAAACCTGGAATTGTTGAAAATGTGCATATCGGAGCTTCATGTTCCCCTGACGAAATCGTCACCTACACATCACTTTTCAAAGAGTTTCATGACGTCTTCGCCTAGAGATACGAATAAATGCCGAGTATTGACCTCGACATTGTGATACATTAGATCAACACATACCTAGACATTAAACCCATCTAGAAACGCCTCCATCTAGTTCACCCACATAAAGCGGTTGTTATCAAACTTGAAGCTGAGAAAGATATTAAAGACAACTTTATTTACCCGGTGGCCCTCACTGACTGAGTTTCTAATCTTGTCCCGATTGACAAGAAATAGGGCACGATTCGTGTGTGCATTGATTATAGGGATATCAACAAAGCTTGTCCTAAGGACAACTTTCCTACCCCCTTCCTTGATTAGATTGTCGACGATTGTGCTGGAAGTGAAATCTTCTCTCTGATGGATGGTTTCTCCGGATATAATAAAATCAATATTTTTCCCAAGGATTAACACAACGCGGTTTTTATTTGTCCTTGGGGCACTTTCGCCTATCAGAAACTTCCTTTTGGTCTGAAGAATGCTGGTGCAACTTTTCAACACGCTATGTATTATTCCTTTCATGATATCAAGCACATTGTGCAACCATATCTTGACTACATACCCGTTCATTCCATGCGCCGAGTCGATCATCCAATCCACCTCCGAGCCATTTTCGTCCACTGTCGGTTTTACCATATACGCTTGAATCCTCACAAGTGCGTTTTATGCATAGAATCTGACCGACTTCTAGGATTTATTGTTTTGCGTCAAGGGATCAGGGTAGATCCTTTAAAGGTTGAGGAAATTCTTAACCTCCATCCTCCTTCTACACTTCGCCAGTTACAAAGTTTGCAAGGGAAAGAAAACTTTCTTCATCGTTTCATCCCAAACTACGTCGAGATAACTCATGGATTTACGCGACTACTAAAAAAGGGGTCTGAGTTCGTATGGGATACCATCGCAAACAAAGCCTTCAAAGCTTTGAAACTATCCCTAACACGTGCTCCGCTTCTCTTTGCCCCCGATTACAGTCACGATTATTTCCTCTACCTCGCAGCCTCGGATTACACCATTGCTATGGTTCTCCTCCAAGAGGATAATTCTCATGATGAACATGTTATCTATTACTTGAGTCTAAGTCTAATGCCTACCGAAACCAAGTATTTACATGTCAAAAAACTAGCATTGGTATTTGTCCAAGTAGTTCAACGCTTCTGGCACTATATCCTCTCTCACAACACTACAGTGATTTCTAACTGCAACCCTATACAACACAGTCTCACACATCAATTTCTAGGGGGAAAATACTCCAAATGGATCGTGATACTCCAGGAGATCGACTTGGAATTTGAACAATCCAAGTCCAAGAAGTCCTTAGTGTTTTTCGAGTTGATATGTGATTTTCCCTACTCGGAAATAGAAAAAGTAGCAGTTGATTCATTACCTGATGAATCCCTTTTCCTCATTAGTTCTGATGATCTTTGGTATGGCGATATCATCATATATCTCCAAACCCAGACTTTCCAGCCTAATTTGTCCAGTACTGACTGACGTCAAATATGCTACCAAGCCCGTCAATACATTATCCTCAGGGACACTCTTTATCGTCGGGGGATTGACTCAGTTTTTCGACGCTGCCTCACGTTCGATGAAGCCGAGAAAGCCTTAAATGAATGCCATTCTAGAGCCTATGGTGGTCATATGTCCAGGTATGCTACTACCCATAATATCTTATGCGCGGGGTATTTTTGGCCTTCTTTATTTAACAACTTCATAATCATTGTCCAAAAATGCCACGCTTGCCAAACCTACAATCATAAGATACAGTCACACCCCGCTCCTCTTCAACCTGTTGGTATCCATTGGTCCCTTTGCGAAATGGGAAATCGATTTCATGACATTTCACCCCCACTCGGCTAGGGGGGATGGATACATTATCGTAGCTGTAGATTATTTTAAGAAATGGGCCGAGGCGATGCCGACATTTGACAATACTGGAAAGACCGCAACATTATTCATTTTCAATCACATCATAGCTCGTTTTGGTGTTCCTCAGGCTATCATCACTGATCATGGTATCCACTTTAGAAACTTCATGATGTCTAAACTCACTGAAAAGTTGGGTCTTCGCCATGAAAACTCAATGCCCTATTACCCACAAGCCAATGGCCAAGTCGAAGCAATTAGCAAAGTTCCCATAACTATGCTCTGACACATGATAGGGATTCACAAAATAAGTTGGCACACAATGTTGTTTTCAACATTGTGGGCTTATAGGACATTTGTTAATTCTACTAATGGGTTTACACTTTTCCGGTTAGTCTATGGTTTGGAAGCCATTCTCTCGATCGAATGCGAGATACCCTCTTTAAAACTAGTTGTTGAACTCCTACCAAACACTTATGTTGAGGAAGAACTTCTATTGTATCTGATACGATTAGATGAAACTCGACACGATGCTACCCTAGTCATAGAAGCCCAAAAGAAATGTGTCAAGGCCCAATATGACAAGCATGTCAAGCCTCACGTTTTCTCCGAAGGAGATCTAGTTCTCCTCTACAAACAAGATCGAGATATGCTAGGAGCTGGAAAATTCGAAGCCATGTGGCGAGGTCCTTATATCGTTAGACGCATTTTGGAAAAAGGAGCTTACGAGTTAGTAGATTATGATGGTATCCCTTTGAGTGAACCCAGAAATGGGTTGTACTTGAAGAAGTACTATGCATAAGATCACCTTTGCATGAGTACTTGTATTTTTATTGTATCATACTTCTTCTGTGTTACTGTAGTTTACTTTTGTCGTTATCTGGTCTCTTCCCTTATGCGACATTGTGTTTGATTTTCAGATGTCAGATTCTTCGCTACCCCACATTGGCTTTGCTGATGGCACTACCCGTAGTACTCAGAACCTTGGTTCTGCTACGTGGGAAATTTATGCCCCTACAAATGAACTTGTCACTCTACGAGGTGTGTGCCTCGACCGTGGGACCAACAATATTGTAGAGTATAGCGTCGTTATCGAATTGTTGATTGATGCTATCTTGATCGATATCCATCACTTGGTTGTGCAACTCAATTCGTAGCTTGTAGTACTACAGTTAAGTAATGTCTATGCTATTCGAAGTCCTACTTTGTTATGGGTGTATTTGCGAATTCACCTCTTGGAACGTTATTTTGATTATATTGAGTATCAGCATATTCCTAGATGTATAAATAAATTAACTGATGCTTTAGCTAAATATGTATTAGACAGACATTTGGGTCATTTATAAATCAATCACATCAACTTTCACACAACACAAGATAAATCGGTAGAAGCCGTATGTATATATAACGATCAAAACGTTTTTTACAAAATGGTTCTGTCTGAGGACCAAAATTTCAAAATCCGAAGCTCATAGCTTCTACAAAGTGACATCATGGATGACATTCATGGTAACACATGACTACCTGAGCAACCCTACGAAGCAGTCGGCCAATGGACTCTGACACTCCCACTGTATGACACTGATAATGTCGTGGAACCTCTCCAAGAGGCATGTCTGGAATGTCTGTTGTCAAACCCTCCAGGTTTTGTTCCACCGTTTCATAATCTTCAGCGTCCCATCGTGGCACTGGAGCCATCTCTCCCTGTCACTAAATGGGAGAAGTACCAGGTGGTCGATAAGGCCCCACGTCTGTGTCATTAAAAAAGAAGTTTTGTAATTAGACCTTGGACGAACATAAAAACATTTGCATATGATAAAATTCACAAAAAC
>JZKD02S1647383.1:1176940-1227948 GCA_000966675.3 Picea glauca | reverse complement strand
TGTGTGTGTTGGAACCAAGAGTCACCGAAAGGAAGCTTGCGACATCAAGGCGATCAGGTTGTATCTTCTACTTTCGATTAATATGATACAACGACATGTCCTTTTCCCATAAAGTTATTCTCACTTTATTGTGTAATTCCTTGATCATATACATAAGTTGACGATTGAATACATTTTTCTATCTTCACTTTGGTTGGTTTGTGTTGTCTAGGTCTTGACCTCATGAGAGCACTGGAGTGAAGTGGGAGCAACAAATACCCAAGGAAGTGATACGAAGGTATGTTACTTATTCCTTCTTATTAGCTAATTAAATGGTCGTAACCTAGGGAAGGAGTCATGTAATGTCTTGTTTTGTTCTAGATCTAGGTGGATCTAGGGAGATCTATTAGTGTCCACACCTACCGATTAGTCCAATAACAAAATTGGTGACTCCACTGGGGATGTAACCCTTTTTATTTGTGGTTTTTTGGTGTTTTTCCTTGGCCATTTTATCTTGCCTTACCTTTCTTCATTTCTATCAATCTCTGAGTCTTCAGGACACCTTGATAGACTCTCTGGGTCCAGAAGTCCCTTCAAAATTTTTGTCTTTTTCCAAATTTTTACCTAGTTTCAGGCCTTCTAGCACTAAACCCACAGTGGCCTGCGAGAACACCTCGAGTTCGCATCCTTCCTTTAAGTCCAGTGCGAGGTTCTCGCATCCTACTCATAGATAGCCTGCGAGAATGCTCCATTCTCGCACTGTGTATTACTGCTAGCCTGCGAACCCTCTTTTACAATTTTTGTATTTAAGGTTTTTGCATGTTCAGATGCCTAGATTAGTATAGGTGTCTAAAAAGAACTTCTTGGACCATTGGTTGATGTTTTATTGAATTCAGTTTTTGTGCACAATCAGCCTTCAAAAATCAAAGGCTCTTCTTGTCTGTATTTTTCTCAACTCTCATCTCTTGACTTTTCTTAGCGAAGATATACTCTTTGATCTTGGAATATGAGTACTCATTTCGTTAAGAGACAGTGATCGGTTTGAAAGTTGGGATTATTTGTCTTTCTCATTTGCTCATTATTTGGAAGATCATTGTTCTCATGTAATTGAAAAGACTAGTTTTATTTGCTTGTCATTTTTGTCTCCATTGAAAGATTGGTTTGGATTTTGTTTATTGTTTTTTCATTAGTTATTGGTTTTCCTTACTTTCACCACCTTGGTGTAGATCCTTTTTAGAAAGTAAAAAACATTTTCTTTTAAAATCATTTTCGTTTTGAAAATATTGAAAATCAATTGTTGAAATTGTTGAAAAAGAACAAATAAAGAATTGTCATTATTGCGTGATTCATTGAGATTGCATTTTAAAGGAGATTGCATATCGTAGTTCAAGATTGTTCTAGAAAACTTCTCTTTCCCTCCCGTACATAGGATTCATCGAATGAAAATTGATATATTTCATTCCTATCTATGCATTGTTGGGTCAGAGTCTCACACGACATCAATTTCACCTCTGTTCCCTTTGAGTAACAACAACCCTTAAATAATATTGCATAATTTTAAAATTTGACTAGTAACTCTTTTCTAGGGCTCTATTACACCAACAATTAGCAAGGCTAGCACTTTGAAATAGACAGAGAGATACACTATCCAAAGCACAAAACACACAATAACATATTGTGTTAAGGAGTTCAAAATTCCATTTACAACGTTTCATATTGGGAAACCCTTCTCACACAAGGGTCAAACACGAGGTCGCATTGATATTGACAGAGTCACTCACCCTGCATTGTTGATATTAGTGTAGAGATTGCACATATTACAAGGTCACTTAGAGGTATACCCACAATGATGAGTGGAAGCCTCTTGAGTTGATTTCAGGCTAGATACCATGCCCTTGCGTGTGGATTGGACTGTCGAATATCCCCCTAGGCTTTATTGTTGTCAATGGTAACCTTAGTGGCCTATATTTTTAGGGTCTTACACAAGGTGACTGTGAAGGGGCAGGTCTTCACGGTACCTGGAATCAACATTGGCCAAACTCACTCAGGCTCCTTGGAGGGTATACCCATGATTATGTGTGGGAGCTTCCACCAGGGTGTAAGTCTGTTAAGCAGGTCGTCAACATAACTTTTCCACCCTATCCCAGCCCCTTCTCATCTCGTTGTTGCGACGTTGGATTTCATCACCAATTAGTGACTTCAGAATTAGAAGGTCTTGTTTACTTGGTATTGTTTCCTAGATTTTGTTTACTAGAGCATGCTGTTTGTTTACCCAAGTTGATCATAGGTTTGTTCTTCATAAGTTTGTAACTCGTTCACAATAGACCCTCCACGTTGTTCACATAGAATGCAGGGCTAACGTCCGGAAAACCTGGAAGGTTCTCAACCCCTGCCTACAAGCTCACCTGAAGGCTCTCCTCAACAGAGTGAAGACCAAGACGTCACCACTCCACAAGTGGAAAGAACTAACTCTCTAAAACGTTTCCAAATTACCAATTATTGAGAGGACTTTCAACTTCACCCCGATTCTGAGAGACGTATTATGCAAGTGAATTCTTCTGGAGACTTAGTTGTTTTGTCTTCTAGATCACCGATTGGACCTTTTCCAGGACCTGAAGGCCAGGATCCTTTTTGGTCTGCTGGCGTTTTTAGAAGGGACCCTTTTGGTGCAGGATCAAGCATTGAAATGACCGTCTCACCTACATTCCCCGAAACCTCTGACCCAGACACAATACCTTTTACTATTGATTATTATTTCCCTGGTACAGATGCTCCGCGAGATGACCACATATTGACCATCCCTATAGAAATGGTCCATTACATGGATAGTATGAGTATTCACACCGGGATTACAGCAGCTAGTCAAGCCCCTATCGACACACTGCTCTCACCTAGTGTCACCCCGACGCTTCCACCCAGATACCGTGCGTTGAATGCTTCTATTCCCACCCGTACGTAAACCCCATCTAGAACTCCTAGTGGTCCCTCTTCTTCTGGGCACTCTCCTCATGGATTCATTTCGACACTTCTTCAATCCCCTTTTGGAGGACCTTTTTCATCCTCTATTGACAGCACTAATCCTGGTGGCACTATTCCATCATTCACACCAAATTACCAGATTTCTGTTGGTGGACAATTTCACCAAGGAGGTTTGAATCAACCACCCCTTATGGGGAAAATTCCTATTGGAACACAAATCTCAATTGGAATGCAAATCCCAATTGGAATGCAACCCCCAATTGGAACTCAACCCCCGATTGGAGGACAACCCCCACCGACCCCACCCTATGGACAAAACATACCTCCATTCTTGGTCCAGTATTGGAACCATTTGATACAACATAATCCTCAATCGACTGGGGGGAAAAAACTTCTAGCTACATCTGTTATACCCCCTAGTATAGGCCAACCATATCCAGGTACGTCCAATCCTATTTGGGGCTCAAATGCTCAAACTCACGTCCTTGTTCAAGGATACAATCCCATGAGATACTTTCCTCCACAACCGCCACTGAATCTTCCTGGGTATTTGCATTATATGCAGACTTCATACGGTCCCACTAGTTTGCTGATGGGACTCCCTTCCCAAAGACACCAGTACCCACATGTGAATAGACAGTTACCCTTCTTGGCCACTTTGGACCTCTCGGATATATCGAGGATTTTAAACGATCCAATTCGTCACTCTCCCTAATGGCCTACTATACCAGTCAAGCTACCATATGACATCCCTAAATTCAATGGTAAAGTGGGAGAGGACCCGAACAATCACTTCATGACTTTTCACCACTGGTTCTCATCCAACTCCTTGATGGATGACTCTATCCGATTACGTCTTTTTCAGAGAACTCTAACAGGTTCTACTGCGAAGTGGTATATAGAATTACCATGAGGTTTCTTCATCGACTTCAACACCCTAGCTATGGATTTCCTCACCCACTACCAGTTACTGATCCGGTATGAAATGGGGACCAAGATTTTGAGTTCTTTCAAACAAAACAAAGCCACTCATATATCCGATCACATTCATGAGTGGTGACAGAGATGACATCTCATCAAACTCAAACTTCCCGATCAGTTGCTAGCAGAGTGGTTCAAAAAATCATTTGTGAATGAAATCATTCATGACATCTCCATGGGTGGACTTGTCATGGAAGAATAGGCCATAATTCGTGCTCAATACCTTGACCTCGTTTACTCACAAACGGGTACCCTTTATGATTTACTCCCTGATGCACCTTGTCCTTCCACTTCCGCCACTTCAACTACCCCAACTACTTCTCATGCAGCCAATGGTGTGATTGGCACTTTCCATGCCCAACCACATGCTGCCTCAAGCACCAAACCCAAACCTGCTTCTTCTAATGTTCAAAATGCTCCATCTCCTGCCCCTCCCACTGACAAGACTTCTAAGGTAAATGCGGTTCAATCTACCCCAGCTGGTAAAAAAAAATCCAAAAAGGGAAGGGATAAGAATAAGGAGAACAAAAATACTTTCCAAGCAGAGAGAACCAAGACTCCACCTATTGACGATAGGGATAAGAGCAAACCCCGACACCCTTTTCTTATCTTCGGTGATGATCACTACATGAAGTATTGTCCATGACGCGCCAAGGTTACTAAGTTTCTTCAAGGAGCCCCCAAACCATCCACTCTGGACGTCTTGTCCCAACCCTTCCCCTCTCAGCAACAGGCCCAATTGATCATCCATGACCAACCTTCCCCTTCCACTACATCCTATGTATTCATGTGTACTAGCGATTTAAAGAAGAATGACATTGCACTCACCACTTGAGACAAAGATTATTATCCCTCTAAAGAGAAGGTTGATGATCTACCTCCTTCATTGGTACAACCCTCTCCCACGACTCCACCTACCAAAGGTCCTCTTCATCTCGAACAACCAAGCCTTGACACAGTTCTTCGACCCCCTCCAAAGGGAATCGTTTGAAAATCGTCTTTCAATCCTCATGCTCATGCTGCCCAGAACTACACCATTGTTGAAGATCTGGCCCAAGCACCTTCTACAATGTCAGCCCTCGAAGTCCTTCAAAGTTGTCCCACAAAACGGAAGGCACTGCTAAAAGATATTGGTGGAATCGACCCGACGGACACAAATTTAATATTTTTTTCTCGGAAGATCACATTCCAAGGTTACCCCCTCAACTCACGTTCTAAATCCAAGTGATTGTCTTCGACAAAAACATTTGTAGAACTGTTATCGATGAGGGTGCCTCGATGTGTGTTATGTCTGTTACCTACTGGAAATCCATCGGCTCTCCCTCTTTGAATGAATCCCATAACACTCTCAAAGACTTCAATGGCTCCGGTTTTAAGCCCTACAGTGTCCTTCCTTCGTTGCCAATTACGCTAGAAGGCAAAACAGTCCAAGTTGAAGTAGAAGTCTTTGACGCTCCTCTCGATTACAATCTATTACTTGGACATAGCTGGATCGATTCCATGCATGCAGTTTTTTCAACTCTTTTTTGTGTCATATTTTTCCCACATCAAGGGAAGGTAATCAACGTCGACCAATTATCCTTCTTTAACTTAGATACGTGTATTGGAAACATACCATTCATCGCTAAAACCCCACCGGGTTACGAGAATGTCGGTGTAGGTCTTCTCAAAGACTTCTTGTTAATGGGCACTTTCCCCATTCCACCGCCTGATGTTCCACACTCGTCTGTCTCTTCAATTAACATGATCTCCACATCGATTGATGAAACCCCTGTGTCTCACGACCCATGGCTAGTACCTGACCCTGGCAATCATCTTCGTTTCAACAACGAAATGCCTTTAAGTCTGGTCGAATCTACCTATCAAGCCATTTAATCAGAAACCCCTTCCACCCCCTCTCTTGGTGATTTATCTCCAGATACTTTTCGTGTCATTTTTCCCATAGACGAGATGATCATGTCTGTCATGGAAGACACCCCTTGGGATGATGGACATCACCGTTCCATCCTCTTCCTGGATAAACATACCATCGAGAACTACCAACGGATTTCGGCCTCGTCGACCATTTTCGTCATTTTAATCATTCCCAAGTCCACACATGATGTGTTTTTCGAAGGGAACTTAAGCAATATCTCACCCACCATTCCCCTCGACATATCCATCAAACCTGGAATTGTTGAAAATGTGCATATCGGAGCTTCATGTTCCCCTGACGAAATCGTCACCTACACATCACTTTTCAAAGAGTTTCATGACGTCTTCGCCTAGAGATACGAATAAATGCCGAGTATTGACCTCGACATTGTGATACATTAGATCAACACATACCTAGACATTAAACCCATCTAGAAACGCCTCCATCTAGTTCACCCACATAAAGCGGTTGTTATCAAACTTGAAGCTGAGAAAGATATTAAAGACAACTTTATTTACCCGGTGGCCCTCACTGACTGAGTTTCTAATCTTGTCCCGATTGACAAGAAATAGGGCACGATTCGTGTGTGCATTGATTATAGGGATATCAACAAAGCTTGTCCTAAGGACAACTTTCCTACCCCCTTCCTTGATTAGATTGTCGACGATTGTGCTGGAAGTGAAATCTTCTCTCTGATGGATGGTTTCTCCGGATATAATAAAATCAATATTTTTCCCAAGGATTAACACAACGCGGTTTTTATTTGTCCTTGGGGCACTTTCGCCTATCAGAAACTTCCTTTTGGTCTGAAGAATGCTGGTGCAACTTTTCAACACGCTATGTATTATTCCTTTCATGATATCAAGCACATTGTGCAACCATATCTTGACTACATACCCGTTCATTCCATGCGCCGAGTCGATCATCCAATCCACCTCCGAGCCATTTTCGTCCACTGTCGGTTTTACCATATACGCTTGAATCCTCACAAGTGCGTTTTATGCATAGAATCTGACCGACTTCTAGGATTTATTGTTTTGCGTCAAGGGATCAGGGTAGATCCTTTAAAGGTTGAGGAAATTCTTAACCTCCATCCTCCTTCTACACTTCGCCAGTTACAAAGTTTGCAAGGGAAAGAAAACTTTCTTCATCGTTTCATCCCAAACTACGTCGAGATAACTCATGGATTTACGCGACTACTAAAAAAGGGGTCTGAGTTCGTATGGGATACCATCGCAAACAAAGCCTTCAAAGCTTTGAAACTATCCCTAACACGTGCTCCGCTTCTCTTTGCCCCCGATTACAGTCACGATTATTTCCTCTACCTCGCAGCCTCGGATTACACCATTGCTATGGTTCTCCTCCAAGAGGATAATTCTCATGATGAACATGTTATCTATTACTTGAGTCTAAGTCTAATGCCTACCGAAACCAAGTATTTACATGTCAAAAAACTAGCATTGGTATTTGTCCAAGTAGTTCAACGCTTCTGGCACTATATCCTCTCTCACAACACTACAGTGATTTCTAACTGCAACCCTATACAACACAGTCTCACACATCAATTTCTAGGGGGAAAATACTCCAAATGGATCGTGATACTCCAGGAGATCGACTTGGAATTTGAACAATCCAAGTCCAAGAAGTCCTTAGTGTTTTTCGAGTTGATATGTGATTTTCCCTACTCGGAAATAGAAAAAGTAGCAGTTGATTCATTACCTGATGAATCCCTTTTCCTCATTAGTTCTGATGATCTTTGGTATGGCGATATCATCATATATCTCCAAACCCAGACTTTCCAGCCTAATTTGTCCAGTACTGACTGACGTCAAATATGCTACCAAGCCCGTCAATACATTATCCTCAGGGACACTCTTTATCGTCGGGGGATTGACTCAGTTTTTCGACGCTGCCTCACGTTCGATGAAGCCGAGAAAGCCTTAAATGAATGCCATTCTAGAGCCTATGGTGGTCATATGTCCAGGTATGCTACTACCCATAATATCTTATGCGCGGGGTATTTTTGGCCTTCTTTATTTAACAACTTCATAATCATTGTCCAAAAATGCCACGCTTGCCAAACCTACAATCATAAGATACAGTCACACCCCGCTCCTCTTCAACCTGTTGGTATCCATTGGTCCCTTTGCGAAATGGGAAATCGATTTCATGACATTTCACCCCCACTCGGCTAGGGGGGATGGATACATTATCGTAGCTGTAGATTATTTTAAGAAATGGGCCGAGGCGATGCCGACATTTGACAATACTGGAAAGACCGCAACATTATTCATTTTCAATCACATCATAGCTCGTTTTGGTGTTCCTCAGGCTATCATCACTGATCATGGTATCCACTTTAGAAACTTCATGATGTCTAAACTCACTGAAAAGTTGGGTCTTCGCCATGAAAACTCAATGCCCTATTACCCACAAGCCAATGGCCAAGTCGAAGCAATTAGCAAAGTTCCCATAACTATGCTCTGACACATGATAGGGATTCACAAAATAAGTTGGCACACAATGTTGTTTTCAACATTGTGGGCTTATAGGACATTTGTTAATTCTACTAATGGGTTTACACTTTTCCGGTTAGTCTATGGTTTGGAAGCCATTCTCTCGATCGAATGCGAGATACCCTCTTTAAAACTAGTTGTTGAACTCCTACCAAACACTTATGTTGAGGAAGAACTTCTATTGTATCTGATACGATTAGATGAAACTCGACACGATGCTACCCTAGTCATAGAAGCCCAAAAGAAATGTGTCAAGGCCCAATATGACAAGCATGTCAAGCCTCACGTTTTCTCCGAAGGAGATCTAGTTCTCCTCTACAAACAAGATCGAGATATGCTAGGAGCTGGAAAATTCGAAGCCATGTGGCGAGGTCCTTATATCGTTAGACGCATTTTGGAAAAAGGAGCTTACGAGTTAGTAGATTATGATGGTATCCCTTTGAGTGAACCCAGAAATGGGTTGTACTTGAAGAAGTACTATGCATAAGATCACCTTTGCATGAGTACTTGTATTTTTATTGTATCATACTTCTTCTGTGTTACTGTAGTTTACTTTTGTCGTTATCTGGTCTCTTCCCTTATGCGACATTGTGTTTGATTTTCAGATGTCAGATTCTTCGCTACCCCACATTGGCTTTGCTGATGGCACTACCCGTAGTACTCAGAACCTTGGTTCTGCTACGTGGGAAATTTATGCCCCTACAAATGAACTTGTCACTCTACGAGGTGTGTGCCTCGACCGTGGGACCAACAATATTGTAGAGTATAGCGTCGTTATCGAATTGTTGATTGATGCTATCTTGATCGATATCCATCACTTGGTTGTGCAACTCAATTCGTAGCTTGTAGTACTACAGTTAAGTAATGTCTATGCTATTCGAAGTCCTACTTTGTTATGGGTGTATTTGCGAATTCACCTCTTGGAACGTTATTTTGATTATATTGAGTATCAGCATATTCCTAGATGTATAAATAAATTAACTGATGCTTTAGCTAAATATGTATTAGACAGACATTTGGGTCATTTATAAATCAATCACATCAACTTTCACACAACACAAGATAAATCGGTAGAAGCCGTATGTATATATAACGATCAAAACGTTTTTTACAAAATGGTTCTGTCTGAGGACCAAAATTTCAAAATCCGAAGCTCATAGCTTCTACAAAGTGACATCATGGATGACATTCATGGTAACACATGACTACCTGAGCAACCCTACGAAGCAGTCGGCCAATGGACTCTGACACTCCCACTGTATGACACTGATAATGTCGTGGAACCTCTCCAAGAGGCATGTCTGGAATGTCTGTTGTCAAACCCTCCAGGTTTTGTTCCACCGTTTCATAATCTTCAGCGTCCCATCGTGGCACTGGAGCCATCTCTCCCTGTCACTAAATGGGAGAAGTACCAGGTGGTCGATAAGGCCCCACGTCTGTGTCATTAAAAAAGAAGTTTTGTAATTAGACCTTGGACGAACATAAAAACATTTGCATATGATAAAATTCACAAAAACATTTAAAAAGTAAAAGATGTGTACTTCTTACCAAGATCCTACCATTGAGCACCCTCGGGTAGGACCAAGTCTTGATCTCCTTAGAATTCCAACCCGGCATAGGCATAATCATCGACCATCAGTATCTGTGGTCGTAACCAGTCGAAGAAAGCATCATTGCATTTGATGATTGGTCCAGCTACGTGCCGGGCCATGAGCTGACACCACCTCATCATTCTTGGATCCTATGGAGCCAGTAAACCCCACTCAACCTGCAACCTCAACAAGGGAGCCCTCTCAAGAAGGAAGGACACCAACAATGACCCATACTCGAATTGCTTTAGGTTGCCTCTCCTACTTTTAGTCAACTCCCTCTTCATGCTACGAAGCATTGTGTCTACCCAGTTGAAGACCTGAGGCTCAGTACACTCTATGGCATACTGAAAGTAGCTATGGAGAGCCATGTGAGGAGCAGCGCTCCCAGCCATATGAGAAATGGTGAAAAAAATAGTACGAAGGGTCAAATCCTGCACCCCCCAAATGGATACCTTTCCTTTGCTCCTTTCTGCCTCTGGAACATAGTGCAAATGACAGAATTCACTCATAGGTAGCCCTCCACCTCTGCTACTAGTTAGGCTCCCATGGTACCTGTGCCATGATAGTCCTGTCCAGAAGTAAATGTCCTCGATATCCAAGGACAATGTGTGGACCCCCCACGTGGAATACTTGTTGGTCCAGGTCCCACATATGCACAAGATACTCGAATAGCCTGACTTCGGCCCTCATACCTGGGATACGAAAGAATTTCAGGAGACCACAGTCTCGCAAAGTGGCAACAGTGACCGGGTTATTCCCAAAAATAGCATCATCTTCTTCATGCTCTCTTTCATGCCATTCCAGGACCATGGTGATAGCTAAATGCCTGCATAAGACACATAAGAAGAAGGTCAACAAATCTCTTCAACACTTGGTAACTTTTTCATTGAGCAAACTTCAAAGATTTTTTTCACTTTCTGGTTCTCACAGGTACCTTTGGGGCCACCTGTGAGAATGATGCATTCTCACAGGTCTCGTGTGGCTGGCCTACGAGAATGGTTGAGCGCAATTTTAACCCCTAAAACAAACTCAAGAACATGAATTTTACCAATGAAAATGAAAAATCAAACCATGAAAAGATAGAAGAAAAGGATATTACCTCACTTTCAGAGACGGTTCGTCGAATGGATCTTCGTACGTCCCGCAATCAAACGCTGAAATTCAAGGGAAAAAGAGGGGTATTGGGCTAAAATATTGGCAAAATTACAATGACTATGGTAAAAAGAACCTTTACCCATTTATATTTACTTTTACCATTTGTTATTGGTTTTTATAATTGTTTTATTTATTAAACCTAATGCATAATACCCTTATGAGTGCGACTTTTGCAGACGTAATGACCCCGACATTCATGCACAGGGATACATATATTTTTTCTCTTTTTCATTGCATGTTTTGATTGTTTTTTATGGTTTTTTTACAAAACATCGAGCTTGGTCTTTGTCCGTTCTCACGCTCGAAAATACATGAGAATGCGATCGAGCACACTTTTATCACTTTTTCGGGCTCAGCAAGGTTATACGAAAAAGGAACCCCCTTGGAGTCCTCTTTAAGCTCTTTTCAAACTCTCTAAACATGAAAAGATTGCCGAGCGACCTTGCTATTTTCAAATTCGTTAAAGTATTTGAAGAAAGCGTCTGTTGGGCAATAATTTATCTATTTTTCGGTCTCATTAGACTATTTTACGAAAAAGGAACTGAGAGAGTTCTCTTTTAAGTGTTTTTCCAGACTCTATAATCATGAAAAATCTTCGAGTTTTCTATCTTTGGACTCGTTAAACAAACATCGGCAGACCCGTGATGGGACCGAACCACTCCTTCCTAGGGTTTGTTAAACATACTCCAAAGAACTCATCCGAAGGATGAGCTTACATCAACAAGCATATGTTATCCTCCTCAATATTTCATAAAAATAAAGAGGTACTCACTAGAAATGGTGGGGGAAAATTTGGAAAAGGGATGTGTTTTCATATTCATATTATTGGCAGTAAGTGTCTCTCTTGAACATGACACCCCCCTATTCATTATTTGTAGCCGGTTTGGGAAATCCATTTGTCTCTCATTCGATTTTCCACAAGGTCATACCCTACGAAGTCTCTGAGTCAATGCTACCAAATCATTGATCATGTCATTCATATGTTCAAGAGAAGTCCATCCGAAACCTCTATTGAGTCGGTCATCTATAGTTGTCCATTCTCTCCATGTTGGCCTTCCCTGTGTCCAGTCCAACTTACATCATACTTTGTTTCACCTTCAAAATCTATTACTCATTTCATGTCATTGATGGGGGATACATCAAGGCCCTCCTGTGATGAGTTTTTTTCTGTCAACTCCATCTCATTATCCGGAAACAAGACTTAGAAATTCTTTGGTACCTTGGAACTTGCATGCCTCAATGGTAGGTTTCCTCACTTTCGACAGTGGGTTTTCATCATTGACCCCTGATCGAGAGATTCCATATGATGTTCGACCTCAACTCATTTATTCACATTCAGTGGATTGTACTAGTGTACCTTGGGAGTCATTGACATTAATGGTGATTTCCCTCGCACTTGTTAATGGTTTTCATCAATGACCAGTAATCAAGTGGTTTCTACCATGTTTGACTTCAACACATGTAATCACATGGTTAGATTCGTACTTTTGGGTGATGGTATTGAAGACCCTAGGTCTTATCTCTTTGGTCTAGGTTGTGATGGAATATGTATAATTTGTTGACACATAGATACACTTTGTATGTCTCATGGCTATGTCATCTCAATTTGAATTTTCTTGCATAGATCCACAGTGTATTATTGGTGGTTATGCGATATTTTGATGGCATGGATCCATGGTGTATGATTGGCGGCCATGACCTACATTTGTGATGTCATCAGTCTGTGATCTGAGTATGGGAATGCCTACCTCAGAACTAGTATGATATTCTGCAGATGCTTGGTTGTTTGCAGGTTTCCGATTAGGTGCGCTCCTGGTTTCTGACACACACACGCAGTTTAAAAAGTATTTCGTCTATCATTGATTCTGACCTCATACTTTGGGGGGCATTCTGTTACACATGATTTTTTTCATCTTGATGGTGTATTGACAATGGTGTACTCAGGCTCCCAACAAGAACTTTCTCTTGAGAAAAGTGACATTTATCTCCTTCTAGAAAACACATTTTCAAAGAGAGTTTGTGGGCTGCTTATAGCCTAGGGTGCGAGAATGACCCATTCTCACAGCACACCTTCAACTAGGGTGAGAACTTCTTGCACTGTGATCTATACCTAGGGTGCGAACTTGTTCTCAAGCTTGTAAAAAATATGAAGTCTCGATGGTTCTAGAAGGGAATCTTCTAGAAAATGGGTTGGCATTTGAATGGTTATCATTTTACTGGTTTCCCTGATTTGGTGGGATCATTCTCATCCATGTAACCATCTCATCCCCTCCTATATATTGATAGAATTCTCATGGAAAAGGTTAAGCAAGATTAATTGGAGAATTGGTGTAGGAATTGTGTGAAGAACCCATCTTGAGAAGAAGCTTGGAGACTCTAGTAGGTATATCAATAGGAATTGGATCTTCTTCCTGCAAGGATAGAGATAGTGTGTGTGTTGGAACCAAGAGTCACCGAAAGGAATCTTGTGACATCAAGGCGATCAGGTTGTATCTTCTACTTTTGATTAATATGATATAGTGACATGTCCTTTTCCCATAAAGTCATTCTCACTTTATTGTGTAATTCCTTGATCATATACATAAGTTGACGATTGAATACATTTTTCTATATTCACTTTGGTTGGTTTGTGTTGCCTTGGTATTGACCTCATGAGAGCATCGGAGTGAAGCGGGAGCAACAAAGACCCAAGGAAGCGATATGAAGGTATGTTACTTGTTCCTCCTTACTAGCTAATTCAATGGTCGTAACTTAGGGAAGGAGTCATGTCCTGTCCTGTTTTGTTCTAGATCCAGGTGGATCTAGGGAGATCTTTTAGTGTCCACACCTACCAATTAGTCTGATAACAATCGCAACAAGAAATTAATTGAGGGTAAATTTGTTCCAACAAGAAATTAATTATGGGTAAAGTAGTTGTAACAAAAAGTTTCTTAGTCAAAGTGGTTGCAACAATAAATTAATTATGGGTAAAGTAGTTGTAACATAATGTTTGCTAGTAAAAGTAGTTGCAAAAAGAAATTTATTATTGGTAAAGTAGTTGTAACAAATAAATTATGAGTTTACTAATTATGGGTAAAGTTTTTGGAACAAGAATGTGAGTTATCCTTAGAATAAGGAAAAGGGGTAAAACAGTTACAAGGTAGCCCCTAAAGGAAGTCACTTGGGAAGTATAAATAATACTTAAAGAGACTCCCATAACACCTATTGAGTATATTGAATAACTATAAGTGATGGAGGTAACCAAGGATATTTTAGGTGAATTTCAAAGGGATGTTGAATTAAAGAAGGTCGAAAATCCAAGGGAGGATGAAGTCTTTCCATGATGTGTTCTAAACTATGTTCTTTATAGGTCATCTTACCATTTACACTATAATTGTTTTTATATAATGATTCAGATAGAAAAAATAGGATTCTATTGAGAAGACATATCAAGGTACTTGTGGTAGAAATTTCATATTTTGGTTCGTTTTACGTTTGGAGATACACTGTGTGGAAGATAGGGATTTTTGCTAGTTTTGAACCTAGTTTTAAAAAGGTGTTCCAGGTAAAACAGTCATAATGTATTCACAGAGAATCAAAATAATGTGAGAAAAATTGAGATGGAAATATTACAGGAATTGTTCTTTTCTGTACACATTTCAAAATAAGATATTAAATATTGAGCACATGGCATGTTTTACAAGTTTTCTCTCTAGAATAGACCATAATTCATCAATGTTTTCCATTTTATCTATAACTCCTTTTCAAGAATCATTCAAGGAGTGAAACTTGGAGGAAATTTAGAAGACATACTTAATAAGGTTGGGTACAAGCTCCATACCTTTACTCATTACATGTACAAAGTTATGCTTGTTGAAATTTAGGGTTTATGACTAATCCAAATCTAGTCTCGTGAGACTGAGGTAAAGGTTGATTAAGATGCTCTTATCTTATTGTTGAAGTTGAAAAAGTCATGTGGGTATTTGATCACATACACCATGTTAGCTATAGGATCATAGGTATGTTTATATGATTATTTTGAATTTGCATCTTTGTGATCTTGCGGAGCATGCTTGACACATCCCTTGGTAATTTTTTGGTATATGTATTGTAGTACATATTAGATGTATTGTACATGTTGTTTGAGGCATATTTGTTGAGGCTACATTGGTATATATTTTGATGCATTTTTTTTCATATTGGTGAGTTTCATGTTTGACATTTGGTTGGTTGTATATCGATGACGTTTTGACACATAGTATGACGTGAATAGTACATGGTTTTATGTTTTATGGATGATGTGGCATACATATCTTGTCTCATTGGTAAAAGAACATACTGGTGATTTTGGTATATGATCTAGAAGAACATATTGGTGATGGTTGTGATTTATTTTGGTTGATGCATATCTTTGTGATATTGTGCATATGGTTGAGAGATGTTATCATTGATTGATCTATGTGAGTAGATATGGTTTGGTTGATGAGGTTGATAGTGACAAGTTGTGGTGATATGTTGGTAGTGACAGTGATGGTATATCCATCCAATGACACATATAGTGACAAGTTGATGTGGAAGTGACAGGTTGGTCTACATTTATGTTTCGAGATGGTAGGATGAGGCAAGGAAAGGAGGTCGTAGCTTCCTTCTAGTTTCTACTGGAGAATCAGGGAGTTGGAGCTTCCTTTAGGTCAAAACCTGGAAACTAGGGGGTTGGAGACTCCTTCCAGTTGTAGCTGGTAAATCATGGAGTTGGAGATTCCTTTAGGTTGGAGCCTAAATATTAGGGGGTTGGAGCCTCCTTCTAGTTGGAGATGTAAAATTGGGAATTTGGTGCCTGCTATGAATGTATTTATTTTGACATATAAGAAAAGAATTTTGTGGTTTTCTCCCACATTGGGTTTCCGCATAAATATTCATGTATTTTGTATATGTGATTATTTTACTATGCACTGTTGATTTATATTTTTGATGATATACTAAACATATATGATAAACTGTTGAATGGTAACTAATCAAGTTAATTTTTATATGCTTTGATTATACATTATGATTGAAAGTGGTTAAAAGTGATAAAAATGCTCATATTGATTCACCCCTCCCCTCTAAGTATTCCAATAGATGCATGGAATATCAGAGAGTTAAAGTTGAACATAGACACCCATCGGGTTTGCTACAACCATTACCAATTTGGGAGAATAAATGGGAAGTGATAAACATTTATTTTATAACTATATTTCCCAGGACAACAAGGAAACAAGATTTAATAATGGTAGTTGTGGATAAATTGACAAAGAATATTAATTTTTTCCTTGTAAAACTGAGACATACAATAACTAATATTGCACAAATTTAGATGACGGAGATTGCTAGGTTGTATGGCATACCTAAAACAATGATTTCTGACAAAAGTACAAATTTGACTTGAAATTTATGGAGGGGATTGTTTAAAGAATTTGGAAACAATATGAATTTAAGCACAACATACTATTAGTGCTAGAAGTTTTCCCTTGAATGCTATAGAGCCAAGCCTAGAACATCTTAGTTATTGCAATGGTTTATGATAATAGGTTTATTTTTTGTTTTGAAATTGGTTTGGAGTAATAGAAAATGATGACGAAGGAAAAAGGAAAAAATCAATCTCTAATCACAAAATAATGTTCTTATCACACACACTTAGTCAATGGTAGTCAATTTGATGAGCAAGATAAAATTATAAGAGGAAATAAATATGAAAGTTCCCAATATGTTCACTCACATAGGAATATTCTTGATCTTAAATATCATTCAGAAATAAAGAATAATGTACTAAAAAAATTCTTGTAATGAGAAAGCCATCAGTAAAATATTTATTGGCTTTAATCATAAACAAAATATATCTAATTCTTTGCAAAGATAACATGTTTTTGAAGTAAGAAAAGGAAGAATAAGAAAACTGAGGAGAGATTATTCACATCATGTATCCTTTAGCATTGAGTGTAAAATTAAAAGAGTCATAGACTTTACAATCAGAAAGATAGTCTATGTTATGCACACCCTTGAATCCCCCTTTTACATTAAAAAATGGTCTTTTAAATAAAATAATATAATACCAGCTATTACCCTCTTACATTACACAATCATTTTTCCATAGAATCCTATCAATAATCTAAAATTAATTTCAATTTGTTGCAAGAAATATGGAAATGATTTGAATATTGATCTCTTGCCAGAAAATTTAAAAATGGTTCACCTTCCTCGAATTTTGTTGTTTCCATGTGCTCTGCCACCTCCTTCCATATATTGCCCATAAAATTCCAACTCATTTTTTCTTCGAGAAACTTTGTTTCCTCTCCTTTGAAAATTTGGAATACAACCCACATCAAATCTGGGACTGCATTCAAAAATGTTGAATGATCTTCCAACTATCCAGGTCTTCCTATAAATTCCCTAAAATATGGAACCTCTAAACCTGGGATTTGATTTTTGTTTATGATCCTCTGCTACCAAGTGTTTTTCCTTCCAACTGATTCCTTGAATGCTAACTCGATGCCTAAAAATATCTAAGAGTGATTAATTCTTTGAGAGGTTTGACACTTATCAACATCTTCCAGAAATGCTCTATCACCTTCCAGCTAACTCTTTCAAATCCGGAATGATCTGGGTATGATTCTCCATATAACATTTTTTGTAACTATACCAGACTGAAATTAGGATCTAACAATTTTACATTAATTCTAGATCCTATTTTAATGGTTTACTTTGACCATAAGATATTTTCAATCCATCTTTCTATAAAAGTTGAACACTGTCAATATCCATGATCACCATGTGATGCCTTAAATTTTTGAATTGAGTGATTCTCAATACCTGTCTCCTTTGAAAATTATTTTCAGACATGGAAATTATGCACATGTTTTACCACAACTTCAACATGAAATTGATGGCCTGCATCTAATATAGAAACTGTAAGATTTTTCAACATAAAACAACATGATGAGATCGGGTCCTTTATTGGTTTCTGTCCACTCTCATGTGTAAACACAAAACTAATGCCATCTCCAGTAGATGTTCTTTACAAAATATTTGGGCACTTTCGAGAGAATTGGTACTCTGGTTAGTGTTTACTATGAAACTCGTTGGTGTTCTTCAAATCACTTCTAGATTCTTGCAGATGGAACTGAAATGATTCTCTGGATTGGAAGTCATGCTTGACACTTCAATTCATCATTTGGAAGCCTATTTTCCCTCAACAAATTTTAAAATTTTATTTCATGCAATAGGAATAAACCCATATGTGTTGGTAACAAGACTATTTACTTGTTTATATTCACATGTATTTATAGCCATTGTCAACGTGTAGTGCATTTCCCCTTGTGGGCTTCGTCCTCGTGGCACCTTGGGTGTTGGTGTTGGATGACTTGCGTGTCTGGTGGACTTTTCATTAGGTGGATTTGAATCTCGAGGCTAATACTTGGTTTTTATTAATGAATTAGGAAGTGGGGTATGATGGTCAAGCCCCAAAAATGTTTTCTCCTGGACCTCTATATGATGCGATCTCTCTTATGTTTAGTGATTGATAACTCAGCTCTTGGTTCCATGAATAGAAAAATGGGCTTGATGAGTAATAAGCCCAATATCATTTTTGACAAGAATAATTACACCTTGAATGATTAGCTTGGATTTAGACTCATCCCATGATCTTGATGGAATAATTAAAACTCTAAAACCTGATAATAAACCTTCATAATACCAATAACTATTGTAACTTTCCATCAACTTCATATCCTTGGATATTTAGCCCTTGGTATCGGGTTCTTGAACATGACCCTTGATTCTATCCTCTAAATTTTTGATCTACTCACAAGCATAACAAATTTTATGAAATAATAGGAAAATGGGAAAAATAATTCAAAGGATAGTATGCTCCAAAATTGGTGCTTGTAGGAACAATGTTTTTTGGTGCTACAACAATGAAATCATTCTTGCAACAGAGAGAAATTTTGACATGCATATCTAGGTGTTAACACATACCATCCATAGCCATATTGGCAAAGATAGAGAGTCAACCAAGTAATTATAGACATGTTGAGAATGTATGTGATGGATAATCCATCTAAGTGGGAAGATTACGTGTATTTGGTTGAGTTTTCCTGTAATAATGGGTATCAAGCTTCCTTGAAGATGAACCCATTTGAAGTTTTGTATGGTAGAAAATGAAGTACTCCAGTGAATTGGGACAACCCAACAAACATAGTGGTACTTGGGCCATAATTTCTCAAGGACATGGAAGATCAAATGGTTATAATTAAACATAATTTGAATGAAGCACAAGATAGACAGAAAAATTATGCATATATGAATACGACATCTAGAGAATTTAAAGTGGGAGAGAATGTACTTTTGAAAGTGAATCCCAAGAGGATTGCATTGAAGTTGGGTAGTTGTACAGATCTAGAAGACAAATTTTGTAGTCCATTTGAGATATTGGACAGAATAGGGTGAGTTTCATACATGCTTGCATTGCTTGCTTCCATGAATGCGCTTAATGTATTTCATGTCTCTTTGATGAAAAAAGTGTTTACACGATCATATCCATGTTATTGATTAAAATTTGATTTAGTTTGATCTAGAGGGATACGTTTAGGTTTGGCGAGTGCACATATTGGAAAAAAAAGTGAAAATGCTTTGGAATTGATTCATAGAACTAGTAAACGTGCATTGGACCTGCTACGGTCCTGAACATGCTACTTAGAAGGATGAAGAATTCATGCTAGGAGAGTACCTGTGAATTTTTTAATAACTTTGAAATTTTTGTTTATGTTTTGTGTATGCACAGAAGATAATGCCAAATTAATGGGCAGGGGAATGTAATATCCTATTTTTGAGTCACCAAAATTATTGATGTATTTTTTTTATTTAAGCAAAGGTCAGAGGGCCTAAAGAATGGAAAGAGGCTGGAGTGGCTAGGAAATATAAGACATTGTTCATTATAATGCATTATTCATTATTAATAATTAAATGCATCCCTAACTACGAGACAGACAAGGACAGGAGTTACAGAGGGAATAAAATTCCACGACTTCTAGCAGGGAAAACCCCCCTATGGCTACACCAGGGTTTACAATGTAGGCAGATAACAACCGTCTAAAAGTATCCTTCTTTTCTAACTAGCCCAAACATATCCCAGAATCATACATGAAAGAAAAAGTGAGAAGGATTAGGTAACAATACCTTTTACTCCGCGTCCGATGACAATCCTCTTGCGGTTGATAGCTTCGCTGACTACAAAACTCCTCCCACGGTTGTCATGCATTCACAAAATGATAGATAGGAAAGTTCAAACATTCATCTCATATATAAATCATGGGTTAGTTGTTAGAATGAAACATAAATCAAAATGCAAACATTCGAGACATCATATTTTTGGACAAGAAAAGTATTTCTTTTATTGATAATACAATGATCACTTACAACAAGGTCGGCTACTGCTCCATGAACCTGGTTCAGGATCCTCTTCTCCAAGCTCCAAGTGTGCCTCTGCATATATTTCTTCTCTCAAACTTCTTCTAGGAAAATGGAATGGGTTTATGATGAAGGAAAAGGGAAAAATGGGGAATTCTGATGCAATTCTCACAAGATGGTTGCAATTTCTTGGGGCAAGGAGGGGATGTGAAACAGAAAGAGTTTCACTGTACTTATGTCTAGATGTGGAATGATAACCCAAAACCTACTTTTATATGAAAAAAGTATGGTTATTCAGTTGGGTAATGGGGTATAGGCATTGGAACAGTTGGGTAACTACCCAATAGCCCGTAATCTCAACAAATTCCTTGCAACTTTTTAATTTTTGCAAATTTTGAGAGTATACACGGGCTATAGTGGTGAAACTAGCGTACGTATGTGGGATGTAGTGGTGCAAAATATGTACATACACAGGAGGTAATGGTGCAGGTCACGTACATCTTCAAAAATAGTTTTTTCAAGAAGAGAAACTCAGTGATGGCTGGGAAAAAATAGAAAGTAAGAGGGATAGATGTCAGGTATGCATGTGTAGAAAATTTAGGGTTATGAAAAATTCCCCCTAATGTGTGAGGTCAGAAGAGCATCTGATGGCCAAAATACATTACAAAATATTCACCAATGTACAAAGCGAGTGAGCCTGGGACCATATTTCGAGAGGCGCCATCTACAAAAATAACAATTGTCTCCTTGAGGCAGGCATACCCATGATCGAGATGAAATAAATCATGGATTCAAATCAAATACACTGCATATCCATGTCATATGGCTATATAAAGTGTAGCCGCGAGAAATACACAATGGATCTACATCTCAAAATCAAAGATATACAAGTATAGTATCGATATTCAAGAAGTCAACAACGCCTGATCGCTGGAGATGAGGCCTTAAAATATCGAGAAACAACTTCAAGATCTTCAAAAATTGGGTAGGAGTGTAATGTGAGTGGATGACTTCACTACCCAGAGGTCTTTAACGACTCATTGGGAAAATACAAGTGGATCTCGATAATCAAGCAGATAACTTCATTGATTTCGAACAAGGACTTGATTGGAATTTTGGGATGGTCAGGCATGAGATCAAGAGAAAACTATAGAAAGGATGAATCAAGCTGGGTGAAATTTCCCTTGGAAAATAGCATGGAAAATGATCAAACTCAAGTAGCATGACAATGATATAGGTTCACCATGCAGGAGGAAATGTAAAGTCTCCATGTGTTTGGAAGAATAACCAAACGGACGAGGACACAACTCTACATAGAGAGAAAAAATTCCTAAGGTCATATTAGATCCCAAAGCTTAACGAACAAACAAAAGGATTTTCTTTGTCCAAGGGAGACTCATTGTGTTGCCAAAAAAGAATATATATTTTCCATCCTCTATTTGTTTTTTTTTGTCTTTTTAAATATTTTAAAGAGATTTGAAAAAGAATAAAAGAATGCTACGTTACAAAGGAGGAACGAGTGTCGCAAGAATACTAGTTCCAAGCACAAGGAACACATTAATTATCAGAGAAAGGAGACATGTACAACAAAAGGACACACAGGAAAATTCCTCCATGGGTCAAGGTGTCAAGACGTAGAGGAAAAGTACTACAAGGCTTGTGTATAAGGCATGCTTCAAAGGTTCAGTTGAGAGCAACATGGATCCAACATTAGGCCAAAGACACAGAGATGCAAATGCAATTAATAAGACACAATGAAAACCCCCTTCAATGTAATTTTAACGAGCCCAAAGAAGGTAATATCGATAGTTTTTTCACATTTAGAGAGTCTGAAAAAAAACAAAAGAAGACTCCACTGGGGTAGCATTTTCGAAGGTAGTCTAGTTGGATAAAAAAAGGGGTAAACTAGCACCGAAAATACGTCTATTCAAAACCATTTTAACGAGTGTGACAAAGACAGTATCACTTGACAATATTTTCATTTTTAAGGAGTCTGAAAAGAGATTAACTTTGGAATCACAACCTTTTTCTATATTTAGTCCCCTTAGCTTGAAAAAGTATAAAATTTACTTGGGAGAACTCTCCTAGCAAGATGAATCTCCCGAGGTGTACCTTTTTCCTCCCTAATCTATAGGCCAAAAAAAGGGGTAAACTCATGCCAGTAGATGTTTTTTTGGACCAATTTAATCAGTGTCAAATAACAAGGTCACTCGATGATCTTTTCAATTTTAAGGATTCTAAAAAGAGCTTAACTATGGACTCTGTAGGGGATGTTCTTCTGGACCAGTTTAACGAGTGTGAAAGAACAAGGTCACTCGACAATATTTTCAATTTTAGGGAGTCTGAAAAGAGATTAACTATGGACTCCGTGGGGGTTCCTTTTTCATAAATTTAGTCCCTCGGGCCCGAAAAAGGGTTAAACTTATACCTGATAATATTCTTCTAGTGAATTGAAGTTCCTAGAGTATACCTTTGTTCGTATAATTGACCATCCAGACCGAAAAAGGGGTACACTACTGTCGGATAGACGTGCCTTCAAATTTTAGTTTGGCGAGTGTGAAGGACAACAAGATCGCTCGACAATATTTTCATGTTTCAAGAGTATGAAAAGGGCTTAAAGAAGACTCTGAAAGGTTACTTTTCTCAGTTAATCTAGATGAGATTGAAAATCATAAATAAAATATCATTTGATGTTACTTTCAGATTTCAAAGCGAGCTTGAAAGAAAAAAAAGCATGCTCAATTTTGGGAGTCCCGAGGGTGAGGAAAAAGGTGATGGTGCATCAAACGAATGAGGCTCAATATCATAATCATGATGTGACTAAAAGGACTCCTGAGCCTAAATTCATAGGAGACAACATGGATGAAAAAATACAACAAGGATCTATCTAAGGAATCCATGTAAAGGTAGGCTCTACCACCTAATTACGACACTTGTAAAGAAACAATGATGGTTCTGTGTCACACTTCGGTGGGATCGATCCTATGGAAAAGCAAAAAACATGATGAGATGCAGATAGTGGAGGTGGAATCCTAACTTATATGCAAAAAGTTGGAAAAAAAATGAATTTTACCAAAGGACCTTTAAAAATGACCCATCTCCCCAAAAAAAGTTACCAAACCAAAATCAAAGTGCATCATGACATCCAATAAGAAAATCATGAACCATGTTAAATTATTTTCAAGCTAGAAAAAACGACAAAAGGGTTCAAAAAAGTGGCAAAAAGGGCCAAAATAGTCTATAAATAGAACCTGAAAACTCGTTTTCACCATTGCAATTTCAAAATTAATCAAAAGGTAAAAAATACCCCTTTTCTAAAAGAGTTGATTTCGGGAGCTTCAGAGGATGAAATGAAATTCTTCTTAGACCAATTAAGTATAAACTTGTCCCTCTTGCATTTCCATACTTCAATTTAACATTTCTTTTAGTTTTTTTGGGGGTGTGCCCTCCTAAAAAATGGCGGCACTATGTGTATGTGGGTTGTCTAAGGACAGCCCGCATATGCTTGCAGAAAAAAAACAATATTCCCTTTGTGCATATGTGACTATGTCCAAGACAACCCACGTACACTCTCAAAAGCATAGAAAAAATGAATATGCAAGAGTTAACTCCCCCCTTGAACTTTTCATGTAACATGATGTATGTCCACTAGAGAGAGAGTGAGCCTGAGGATATCAATATCTTGGTTGATGAGGACCCTGCTACTATCACTGCATTGAAACAATGCAGATTATGGAAGTTCTACCAATGTCCATTCATGAGGGCACAACCCAGGTTGTTGAATGCCTTGGTGGATTATTGGCACCTTGATGCAGAGGCGTTTATGCTTGAGGGGCAGTAGTTGAATCCAATGACTGAGGACATATATTTCTTGACTGGCCTCTCGAGGAGAGGGGAACCAGTCAACTTATGTACATTTCCCCCTGGGACTCTCAACATCACCAAAATAATCAGAATGTATTGTGAGGCTGACACTGAAAAAGTAGGTTCTCAGTTGACGATTCAAAATATCAATAAACTATCACTGAAGTTGATAGTTTTTCTTATTGGGTGGATCACTGGATCTATGGACTTACATCAGGCCTCCTTGGTGCACATGTATTGTGTAATGCAGTTCCTAAATGCACGAGTATTCGACTGGAGCACGACCATGCTTGAATGCATAAAGAGACAACTCACTGAATGTCAAAGGCATAGTAACATAAACTTTGTATTTGGTACCATTTTGTGCTCATTCTTCTTCGAGAGGGTACCCAACATGAGTCCATGAGAGATAATATGGGGGCATGTGGCCTCCTTCCCAGTGGTGTATATGTGGTCAACATCGCTACCATGACAGGGGGGGGGAAGGAACATAGAGTCCTTTGATGATAAATTCTTTGACTGGTGGGCATGACAGATTCCAGTGACAGAGGACTACCCCTATGTTGGAATCAATTTTTCTAGGGATCCAGGCATGCCCATACTTCCTGGAGAGGAGTGAGGAGAGATAGCTACATTTGTTTTTAAATTTATTTAGTTTTTAGTTATTTTTTATATATATCATTTTTATGTGAATCAGAGTATCTGACAACTATGTATCTGTTATGTACATATGTGGGACCGATGCATCCGACAGACCTCTCAAGGACCAGGTGACGTCCTCGATCGAAGGTAGTACCAGCAGTATCCAGCAAACCAATAGCTATAGGGGGACCTCCAGCCGGAGAGGCTGAGAGATTATTGAGATGGGTGGAGTAGAACCTCACCACACTCACTCGTGTAGTTCTTATGGCCGAGATCGAGGATCTCCTGCCATATATGCAACCTCACATAGTTGGGTTTTCATAGACATGGGGCCAAATATTCTAGCATTTTGAAAACGTCGTTGTTCACTACGAAAGGGCCAATAGGACTTGATCTTAGATAGGATGGTCTTTTTATGTGCCAAGAGAACTCTTTTTGTATATTTTTAAGGCGTTCGCGCCCACCTATGTACTCTGAGAATTTTTTATATGTATGCATATATTTAAATCTTTATGTCTTATGGATCACATTTCTTTACAAATGTATGTACATGTGTATGTGTATGCTTCTTTTTATGTGTGTGAAATATGCCAATCTAATACTTGATTAGCTAGAGTATCTGTCATTTGATTTAATCTCCTAGGAACATGGATATATGTAATGTAATCAAAGTAACATTCTAAGAGATGTACCCTAAGGAAGCATCGGTGTAAAGTAGGATCATAAATGTTGTAAACCCCATTTAATTGGGACAGAACCATTTGAGAATCTAAATAGACCTGGAGGTAAGAGATACCATGCGACAAGGCATCACGAAGCAACTCTATTACTGCGATGTACTCAGCAACATTGTTTGTGGCGTCACCTAGACATATACCTCCGAAGGATAACAACTGGCCTTAAGGCATGAAAATCACCCAAGCTATGGAAGAAAGTCTTCGATTCTAATGGCTAGTGCCATCCGCGAACCCAACGAACACCTACGATTCTATTGACATCTTCCATAGTGAAAAATATGACATTAATAATGACACGTCCATAAAACAAATAGATGAAAACAATTATATAAGAACTATACATGTGTACAAGAAGTCACCTAGGTGACCAATCTACGAGTAATACTTCTTGAGGTAGAGCCCATTTCTAGGCTCTGCCAAATGATTTCCCTCAAATTCAACCAGATAATAAGCACCCTTATTTAATACCTCCTTCACTAAGAAAGTTCTGAACCACATGGGTTTGAACTTGCCTGCTCGCAAGGGATCCTTATCTTGGTCATAGACCAGGACAAGGTCACCTTCGGAGAAAATCCAAGGATGAACGGAATGATCATATTGACACTTGACTCATTTCTTGTGAGCCTCGTTAACCAAGGATGCATCACGATGTTGCTCATCGAGCTTCTCTGAAAATGACTCTACTGCCAACTTTAGAGATGGGATCTCGCACTCTATTGGAAAGACTTCTTCCATCCCATAAATGATTTGAAAAGGTGAGAAACTGGTGGCAGTATTTACAAACGTTTGGTAGGCCTATAATGTCGAGTACAACATCAAATGCCAATTTGACTTGGTATAATTGATCATTTGCTGCAGAATAGTCTTGAAGGACTTATTCACAGCTTCAATCGGACCATTGGCTTATGGGTAGTAGGGTGATGAATGCTCTTTCCTCAACCCAAGCTTTGATGTTAACTCAAACATCATTTTTTTTCTGAAAGTAACTTCCATGGTTAGTGACAATCTCCTTCAGGATGTCGAACCTTGCTACTATCTGGTTAAAAATAAAGAGAGAAGTGGTTTCTCCATCATTTTTAAATGTCGACATAGCCTTGACCCACTTTGTGAAGTAGTCTATGAATACGATGATATAATGATTCCCCCTAGCTAAATCCAGGTGGAATGTAGTAAAATCAATCCCCCACTTGGTGAAAGGACCAACAACAATGATAGGAAACATGGGAGCAGGATGTGCCCTCATATTCTGAGAAAAGATCTGACATGGGTGGCACTTATTGACCGACTCGACACAATCCTTGATTAACATAGGCCAAAAGTAACTGGCTTGTAGAATATTTGGGGTTGTTTCGAACCCAAAAAAATGATCACCACATACTCCAGTGTGGCAATCGTTAAGAATGATTTCCACTTCTTTGTTTATAAGGCACCGGTGAAGAATGGAATCTACACCTCAATGATAGAAAGTGTCATCAAGTATGATATAGTTTTGTTCCTGATGGCGAATTCGTCAACACTCGTCACGAGAAGCAGAAGTGGGGCACTTCAAAGTCTGGATATAGACTAGTATATCTCCATACGAGGGGTCCAAAGATGTGATAAAAAAGAGATCTCCTTTAATGGGTGATTCTTCAGGCGTAAAATCACTTGATTCGAACGGAAGCTCTGAAATGAGTTCCGCAAATACCAACGACTTCTTAGATTTCACGGAAAAATAATCCAAGTCCAATTCCTAGAGGTTTACAATCTATCTATTGATCTTTCCACTGATGACGCGTCGCGTCACCACATATTGAAATGGATTCACAATGACAATGATTGTGGTTTTGCGAAGAAATATATAATGACAGAACCATTGAACAACATGTATTGCTGCCAATGCGAGTTTCTCAACATGAGAGCAGATGAGTTCCGGCCCAACCAAGCCTCGGCTCGGGTAATAAATCACATGATCCTAGAGAATATCATCCTCTTGAAACAAGACCATATTGATGGTCAACTCTACGGTGGCCAAGTACAATAAGAAATATTTATTATAATTGGCAGACCGAAGCAGGGGGGAAAACCTGAGGGAAATTTTAACACTTCATAAGAGAGTTGAGTCGCTTCGTCCCAATATAAAGGGACTTATTTTTTCAGTAAACACATGAACCCTTTAGTGATCTCAACATACTTTGCGATAAAACATCGAAGAAAGTTCACTTTCCCCTGTAAGATTTGAAGTTGAGGGACTGTGTATGGGGGAGGCAATTAAACTATCGCCTCAACCTTAAGAGGATCGACCATGATCCCTGTTGTCGAAACTATGAAACCTAAAAGATGACCCAAAGTCACACAGAAATTGCACTTGTTGGGACTCAAGCGAATCCGATAGTAGTGACATCATTCAAAAATTAGTCGGAGGTGTGTGGGATGATAAAATCTCTTGCGAGAGTGTGATTCTAGATCATCGAGACAAGCCTCGACTATATGTTTAAGATCATGGAAGGAAAAATACATGGGCCACTAAAAAGTGGATCCAATATTTTTTAGGCCAAAAGGCATATTATGATAAGCAAATGTGCCCCACAGACAGATAAAAGTTGTTTTATGTTGGTATTTTGGTTTGATCTAAATCTAGTTATATCCCAAGAAACCATCCATGAATGAAAAGACCTCACATCATGTGCATTCATCAACAATCTGATCAATGAAAGGGGTGGGAAAATTATCCTTTGGGCCTGCCTTGTTCAAGTTATGGAAGTCCATGCACACTCAAATCATACCCTATTTTTTGTTAACCTAAACGGGATTTGACACCCATTTCATCCACTGTATGGTGTGGATGAAATCAACTTTAAGCAGTTTCTCCAGTTCAGCCTTAAAAGTTCCTTCTTTCCAAGGATTCACCGGACAAAGATTCTATTAGACTAACTTGGCATCAGGATAAGTCATTATATCATGTTCAATGATTCATGGATATATGCCTAGAATTTCCTCGTAAGACCAGGAAAAAACATCGTGGAATTATTTAAATAAGTTTGTATAGATCTGAATCTCTTCGGGGGAGCAGTCTACTATGAAAAAAACATTCTCCATGATGCCAAGGGTTTTGGAGATGTCAATAGGTATCATTTCAGCAATAGTTTCCATATTACCCTTGGCATTTACTGTGTGCGTAGCCAGAGGATTAATAGGACAAGACTGATCTCCTGTCATAGTCAACACAAATTCACCTGCCTCTATTCTTCTTAACTCTGGGAAGAAATAAGATCTGTGATGGAGATCATCCCATGGTCTGTCCACACCAATCAATGGCTCTATAATCACCTTGTCAGAGGGAAAGACCAAGTCTAATGATTCTGTAGTGGTGAGGGAACCTTGAGCCCAGATAGGATAAAGAACTGGATCTAAATCCTGTGCAGGAGTCAAATCAGGGTTGGCAGAAGCTTGTTGGACAATAGAGTACGCAAATTTTTCCATGGACAAGGGAATTTCCATGCCATGATGCCTTTTCCCTTCCATCATGGCTGATGGGGAAGGAAGAGTCAATGGATCATGAAAGTAAGTCATTCGAAACGATGACAGTTGAAAGATTTCATCCCTAGGCTAGTCGGAGACAACCGATATGAGCTTCACATGGCCAGAAGGAGGCATGTAATAAAAGGTACCCATCAAAGGTGGGCAAAAACCAACCCCTACATTAACGATGTCGAGCTGAGAGTTGTCAATCATTGAGACCATGGATTCCCCCAATGAAGGGTTAGGGCGGGAGAAGGACAATTGATCAATGGATAT
Source organism: Picea glauca (assembly GCA_000966675.3). Lineage (NCBI taxonomy): Eukaryota > Viridiplantae > Streptophyta > Pinopsida > Pinales > Pinaceae > Picea > Picea glauca. The sequence continues at coordinate 1,198,388 of JZKD02S1647383.1, read as the reverse complement.
GATCTGGCCCTCATGTGGAAAAGAAGGGATGATTCCATGTGATATGAAAGAAGGGATGATTCCATGTGATATGAAAGAACGATCATCGAAAGCAGTAAGTAGAGTAGGTAACAAAGACAAAACAGGTTGGTCAACGACCTTCCAAGACACCAACTACATCATGCATGTTGAGGTTCCCTCATCAACAATAGTATGAAAAATGTTCTGGGTAAAATACTTCATGGGGTAAGCCACAACTATATGAAATGCGATGTGGTAAGGGAGACAAGGTTTTAAGCCGATCATATCGAGAATAATCATTCCCGTATTACAAGTTTTTGTATAAACCAATGAGGATAACAGAGCCTTTCTTTGAGAAGGGAAGCTCTGGCGGACCTCCAAAGAGGACATCACGCAAGGGGTTTGTGACAAATCCTCCACTACGGAGTAGTTTTGGGCGGTCCTCGCATTTGGATTGTGAGAAGCTTTATTGAAATCCCTTTTCGAGATGCATTTCATTGTTTCTCCCATCGCCTTCTCAATCTGGAGAGGCACAGATGGGTTTACGACTTCTTTACCCTTTTCGGTATATTCCAACATTTTGTAATCGTGTCCCCTAGTCGCTATGTAAGCATCACATTTCATCATGTAAACGTTTGTGGTTGAGGAATTATTAGAATATGGAGGTGGTCCCTAACTGCCCCCATTTGTGCTCGAAGAGGCTTGAGTCAAATTTTTCCCATGAGGTTGTTATTATGCCAATAACTTTTGGACCTCCAAAAGTCGAGGGCATAGGTGAGTTGGGTGGTCTTCCGTGCAATGGTTACACAGATACTTCGAATTTTTCTTTTCTATTTTTTCCCTACCAGCATTGTTGTTGGGTTTCTTATCCCATTTACCCTTCTTGTTTTGTTGGTTTTTCTTTCCGTCAAGTGGCTAGTTGGAATTCAGGTTCGTCGAATGCACACTGTGTATGTTCGACGTTTGAGTAGGGGGAACAATCGAACCTGAGGTTTGGCTGGCTTCTTTCTGCTGTATCAACAATTGTTGCAATTGATTTGACAATTGATCAATGGGATTTCCTTGTTCTTAACAAACTATACCATCAACATGTGGTCCAAAATTTTGTCTGGCCTTGTCAAGGATGGACCATGGTGCATCTGGAAAATATCATACAGTAAGCCAGACTGAAAGTGTAACAGTTAGATTTGTTGAGCTCTCATTATTGCCTCCTCCTCTGAAAACACTCTCAACGTTGCAATGTCCTTGGATAAATGAGGTACCAAAGACTTCAGGAACCACTCCAGCAGGAAAGTCAGTGGAACCTATACCTTAATCAAACTCTTCCACCGTCACCATTCTCGGATGTAATTCAAGATATGATTGGCTTTGGTTTGCTCAAAGTTGGCCATCAATTCGGTATTAGCATCATATATCATGGGTATTTGCAAATGGTTTAGGAAAACCATCGCCAAATTGAAAAAGTAGTAGTATCTTGAGCAGTTGATCTTAATGTACCATTTTGCGACACCCCCGATAGAGTGCATTGAAACATGTGAAACTGTACAGATTCATCTCGCAATGAGTTTGATAAGCACCATAGGTGGAAAGTTGTCATGTTATCACTCAAATGTTTTCCAGGCTTGCCCTCAAATTTCAGAATGTTCGAAGGCAACATAGTCAGCATGGGAGGCCAACGCGGATCATGACAAATCGAGTCATTGATTAACCTTGACAAGTTTGGAAAATGAAATGTTGCCAAAAACTATAGCTTGGGTTGGATACTATGTACAGGAAAAAGGGGGCTTGGAGTTTGATTGGCACCAGGTTGCCAGGAAAAATTGGGTTGTTGACCAGGGTTCTGGTAAACACCATGGCCTTGGATAGTGTACAGATACTCCGTTTGTTTGGGCATCTTCAACTAATTCCCGTAATTGGATGATGAAGGTTGGGTAGGGATTGATCCTTGTGTTGTGTTCCAAATATTCTGGAAGGGGTTCCCCCTACTGATCCGATGAGCAGAGGTACTGAGACTTGCTTGAGATTCCATTAACCATGGAAGGGGTTTCCCCCAGTCGACATCCATGACAAGGGAACTAATCCTTTCCAAGGATTCCAAAGTCCTTGTTAGGAGAAAACTCATGTATTTTCCCCCTGTGTAGGAATAGTACCATGCACAGGATTTTGTTGTCCAAAACCAGGGTTGTCGCTGGATCAAATGGAAGTTGATGAAAAAGAATTATTACCAAACACGTCGAATAAAGAGAATGGCATGGAACCCACTGGCTTGGTGTAAGAATGCGGTCCTAGACTTCCTGCTCCAAACAAGTTGTAGTTCATGTTCAGCCTGACGAATGGTTGGGTAGCACCGCGGAGTGAGGGGGACGAAGGAGGTATATGACCCCCACTATAAGGGATAGCATTATAGGGAGCTGATGTGCCCCCCATGGAACCTTGAAAAGGAGTGTTTTAGCTTCCTGCCCCCAAACCCATGGTTTGTAGGGTGGAGAACAAAAGGATGAAGTTTGTGTCAAAGTCGAGCATCCCATATGAAAATGGAGTGTCCGTCACACTTTGTGTGAATGAAGAGTGGTCATTGTCGAAGATGGCATCAAACCACTACCCAAAGTAGAGGTGGTTGAGACCATGGTGGTCTAAACCGATGAAGGTGGGTTAGGAGGTGGAATTCCCCCTATGGTGGCAGTCGTTGAGAGAGTATGAGGACTCCTAGACAAAGTAGCAACATTTGCTTCCATCACTACTTGTACGACTATGTGACACTCGTAAGGCATTACCCTCGGAGGGACAACTTGTACCAATATTGGCACCAAAAAAATAGTGATCGGAGTGTGGGTTGGCCTAATAGCTTCCACTGCAAGGTCAGAAACAATAGGTTCCTCTAGATTTGAGTACTCTCCTATCAAAGTAGGCTTGGAAATAGTTTCCCTTGGCTTAGTCTCTTTGTATGACCCTTGCTATTCAAGTCTTCGCTATAATGTTGGAAGTGGTGGTTCTAATGTGACCGAGGATAGGCCTTGAAGCCTTTGTGACCAAAGGAGCTCTTGATCTTACACTTTGTGAAAATATCAACGACACAGTAAGAATTTTACTAACATTTGAAAACAAACACACACTAGAAAAGTTCCTATGAGATAAACCAAGAAAACCACTATCTAGTTGGAAGAACAGTTACGCCAACCAACACTAGAGAAACTTACCAGTGCAAGTGAAACTCAAACACGAAAGAACCCTTCAGGTATACTCTGCAAACCATGGCCTGACATCTACCCTAGGTACTATGGTATATGTCCGTAGTCACACATGAAATTCTATATAATAAAGGCAACTAAGTTTCCATCTTGTAAATAGTCACCAGGTGAGTATAGTCAACAATCGGGTGGACCACAATGAGTAGGATAACAAGTCTCAAACATACCGAGGGTATTTAAATCAAGTGGTCCAAAAGAAACCTGAGGACCTTGAATGGATTCGAGATGCACGAAGCTCCATAGGAAACTGCAACCGACAGTATCCCACGACAAGTCCTCAATATGCGTTCCCCACTATGCTTGGTCCAACTTTGGAGGGGTTATCTCTGCTTCCTTTCCTCATGCAACCTCGTGTTTATCCTCTATGTTAGAGGGGGGTCCTGGATAACTTTCATGTCACTAGAATTTTTACACTCCTTAGATCTGACTCCAATGTTTGTTTATAATCCTTGAAGAGTTTCCTCTCCAACCTAATTCAAGGCTCTAGCCTAGACTAGATGATTTACTCTACAAATATAAAGTCTAGTTGATTTTAAATTAGTGTTTGTTTTAAATGGATTATTTTAAGTCAAGGAAATGGCAGTGAAAATAGTGATGTGTATGGGAGACGAAGAAGGAGAAATAAACGAAACTGAAAGAAAAATTACTTCTAGTTAACAATAAAGATTTGCAACTAACTCTTTAATCGACTTTTCATAACTAAATGTTTCTAAGATCTTTTAAAGGAAAACCTAAAATGAAATTTCTCTCAACTATGAGCTACTTAATGTTCTAAGTAATTAGTAAAGAACTTAAGAAAAAAAATATTTTTTCCTAACAAGCAAAATAACTAACTCAACTACTTAACCAAACTAAGAAAAAAAAAACAAATCCTTTTTATTTATTTACAAAAATGATTTAAACAAGAAAACTTGAAATTAATCTTTTTCTTTTTCTTTAAAGAACACGAAAGGGGAAGAAGTGAAAAAACAAGACAAGACTAAAATGGACCTCTGGCCCACTGCAGATTGCAGGGAGTCGCTAAAGACACCAAACAGGTTGATCAAAAACTCAAAGACTTGCCTAAAACCCTTTTGAAGTAAACATAAGAAATATTTAAAAAGATAACCAAATTGATGTATAACCTAAGCTACGACTGTAAAAATAGAGACATTGGACTCTATCAAGAAACCCTAAGAAGGAAAACTTTAATCAAGGAAGAGGTTGACTACCTCTTCTTAAAAAAAATTTATTGACACAGGTATGCTATTGATGCTTAAGCCACCTACATGTGTATGTGAGTTGTCTATAAAGCAGGGCATGCATGTACGCGTGTAGACCCACAGTAGAGCACATACACCTATGTAGTTTCCCAAAAATAAAATTAAGAATGCATACTGACAGGGAAGGGAGAAATGGTATGGCACCAACAGGTGACCAGAATCCCTTAATAGACTCAACAGACTCACAGAAATTCAAAAGGTAATAAAACCAATCAAACACCCAAAACCCTTGAGGCTTCCCCAGTATGATTGCTAGTTTTGCTAGTGGGTAAAACCGCACTATGGCTACACCAGAGTTTACAATGTAGGAAGATAACAATCGTCTAAAAGTATCCTACTTTTCTAACTACCCCAAACATATCCCAGACTCATACATGAAAGAAAAAGTGAGAATGATCAGGTAACTGTACCTTTTACTCCACGTCTGGTGACGATCCTCTCACACTTGATAGCTCCACTGACTGCAAACCTTTTCACAAGGATGGCCTGCATTTCCAAACATATAAATAGGAAAACACAAACATGCATCTCATATATAAACCATGGTTAATATGTTAGAATGAAACATAAATAAAAATGCAAACATTCGACACATCATATTTCGGGACAGGAAAAGTATTTCTTTTATTGATAATACAATGATCACTTACAACAAGTTTGGCTACTTCTCCAAGAATCTGGTCCAATCTCCTCTTCACCAGGCTCCAAGTGAACCCTTGCATATCTTCCTCCTCTCAAACTTATTCTAGTAAAATGGAATGGGTTTATGATAGAGGAAAAAGGGAAAAATGGGGAATTCTGATGCAATTCTCACAAGATGGTTGCAATTTCTTGGGGCAAGGAGGGGATGTGAAATGGGCAGAGTTTCACTGTTCTTATGTCTATATGTTGAATGAGACCCCAACACCTTGTTTTATATGAAAAAAGGATGGTTATTCGGTTGAGTGACGAGATATAGGCGGTGGAACAGTTGGGAAACTACCCAATAGCCCATAATCTCAACGAATCCCTTGCAACTTTTTAATTTTTGAAACTTTAGTGAGTATACGCGGGTAGTAGTGGTGCAACTAGAATATGTACATGGGTTGTAGTGGTGCAGTAGGTGTACATATGTGGGAGGTAATGGTGAAAGGCATGTACATCTTCAAAAATAATGTTTTTAAGAAGAGCAACTCAGTGATGGCTTGGAAAAAATAGCAAGTAAGAGGGTCAGATATTAGGTATGCATGTGTAGAGAAATTTAGGGTTATAAAACTAAGACCTCGATCCTTATCTTTTGTTCATACCATACCACATAACCAATAGTTGATCGCACATGGCGGTATCACCAAAATTTCATGACAGAATATATGTTAACTATAACATATAGTTATATGTTAACTATAACATATAGTTATATGTTGTAACTAAATGCCAAGAAAATGCACGGGTATATAGTAGTGGGAGGGAATAGAACACGCGACCTTCTATGTATATCTCCAACAACCTAATTGTTCTTCCAAGGGCACAATTTATTATGATAAATGAGGTAAATTACATTTAACTTCGAACTATCCACTCTGGGAATAAAAGCAGTTGGGTGGGATTTGACCCCCCGACCTCCCCTATAAAAGACATGCGCCTTACCACTACATCACATAGCGTGTTTGTGTATGGAAGATCTACTCATATTGTTTTAAGGTCCAAGTTTTGTAGTTATTTTTGGGAGATATAGGATGTTTGTAGTCACCTGAATTGGTTTTCTGAGGTGGTGTTGATGGTGATGTTCTTATTACTCGTTTGTGAACCAATATTCTACAAAATGGGCATTTATGAGTTGTAATTGGGTTTTTTTAGCATTTGTAAGCAAATCTATAGTGCTTATAGTCAACGTATTTGGTTTTCCGAGGAAGTGTCGAATTTGATGGTTAGAATGGCATGTGAGAAACAAAGAAGAAGATAATTGTAAAGACACAAACATTTGAGAATAAATAAAGCGATCTCCATTGGAAGAAAATCTAGATACGTAACCCAAATTGGGGGAAATTCGTTATCAAACTTGTGTATGTGATTTCATTATTTTTTTTCCTTTCATGCTTAGTTATTTCGCAAGTTATTTTACTAATTTTAAGTGGATTTAGTTAGGTAAGATATTTCACACGTAATTTCATTCAATCAAATGATCATTAATATTTTCTAAGACCAATTAGATGTTTATGAATGTTAGAGATTAATAACATCTAAGTATTTTTCAGATGAAGTTGGTATGAGAGCATAGTTTTGACAATGATTGCAAAGTGAATACTTACAAGAGCCGAATTCAATCTTGGTAAAGGAGAAATTGCAAGTTATAAATCGGATATTGAAAAGATACTTCACAAGCATAAGATGGCCTCCGAAGGAAAGGAAGGAGGAGATCCTCCCATGAGCCCTAGGAAATTATGGATACACTCCAATCAATGAAGGAGCTAAGAAATGACTTACAATGAAGAGTTCAAAGGACTGAAGAAGGAGAATCTTCCGTAAAATAATAAGGAGGAGGTGAAGGTGGTGGACCTTTAGAACCTTCTTTACCATCATCATATACTGATGATGCCAGTGAACACTCTTCTCATGATAAGAAGTACTCAAATAATTCTAATCATAGTATTCCTTTATTGAAATTTAATGTCAAGTTCGAATTACTAACCTATGATGGAGAATTGAATGCTGACAAATTGGACAATTGGATTAAGAAAATAGAGGTATATTGCAGGGTTGAAAAGATCATGGATGGGATAGGAAAAATATAGTTAGTTGTTCTTTGACTAAGAAACACATCCTTGATATGGTGGGAGAGTAAGATGCAATTTGTTCTTGTTCAAAAAGGTAAAGTAATCTCTTCTTGGGATAAGTTTACTAAGGCTATCCAAAAACAATTCTATGCAATCACACATAGACAAACGACAATGATTGAGTGGCAGCGTCTAAGACAAGGTAAAGGAAAAAGTATTGAAGCATATACATAGGAGTTCAAGAAAAATGCATTATCCCTAGGAATTTTGTTTTATACTCATGATACTCTTCTAAATTATATTGGTGGTATGCACTCATATCTTAGAGATACTATTTTAATGTTCAACCCTACTAATATTGAAGAAGTGTCAGTACAAGATACTCATCTTGAATCTAGGAGGGGAAAGAATATCTTTGAGGATAAGAAGCCACACAAGTTCAAGAAGAATTCGAAAGGTAAATGGAAGAGTAAGAAATAACCTACAGTGAAGAAATAAGAAGGGGAGCCTACATGTTCACATTGTAAGAAGAAAGGAAATGAGGAGGAAAAGCGTTGGAAGTTGCATCCATAGTTTCTACCAAATAAATACCAAGATAAGGGGAAGAAAAATACTATTACAACATATCAATATGATCTGGGATCAGATTAAGGAGATGAAAATAAAATCATAGGAATGGGGAGTAAATGTATATCTACTGCTAATTTTAGTTCTTCAATTCAATTTGCTAAATTGGAAAGTCTTACTGATCAAAGGAAAAGAAGTGAGATTTTTCATGTCAGGTTCATAGTGAAGCATACAAAGGTAGATATTCTATTTGATAGTGGATCTCAGGTGAATATAATATCTAAATCAATTGTTAAAAATTTGGGTTTGAAAAAAAAACCTCACAAAAATACATATCCATTGAGTTGGGTGTGTTACGATGCTAAGTTGTAGGTAACTAAACAATGTAAGATAAGATTTGCAATTATAGCTAAGTTCTTTGATGAGGTTGAGTTAGATGTCGTTCTTCTTGACATTTGAGGCATTGTCTTGGGTAGCTCATATCTATATGACAGGAAAGATATATTCTATCGAGAAGAGAACAAATATCATCTTTTCAAGGTAGGGATTGAATATATTGTTAGAGATCATCAAATTAGAACTAATATTTCTTTAGTAAGCACATGACAAATGAAGAGACTTGTAAATTCTAGTAAAAATTTGTTTCTCTTGGTGGTGAAACAAGAAAAGGAAGATATCTCGTATGATTTGCTAGGTTTTGATATAGATCATAAGAAAGAATTGGTAAAGATCATATCTAATTATGATGATTTGTTTCAGGAACCTACATGGTTACCTCCTAAGAGAGAGGTTGAACATGAAATATATTTACAGCAAGATCATCTTCTTCCTAACATTGGTATGTAAAAATAATCAATGATCGAGAATGGAGAGATAAAGAATCAAGTTCAGGAGTTGCTCGATAAAGGAGTTATCAAGCCAAGATCCTCTTCATGTGGATCTCCTATTGTATTAGTTCCAAAGAAATATGGTACATGGAGGATGTGTGTTGACTTCCAAGCAGTCAACAAAATCACGATAAAGAACCTTAATCCTCTTCCAAGAATTGATGATTTTATGGATCAATTGAGAAATTATATCTATTTCACTAAGCTATATTTGAGAAGTGGTTACCATCAGGTCATAATTGGAGAAAGTGATGTATGGAAAACTTCTTTCAAAACAAGGCAATGATCGTTTGAATAGTTAGTTATTCCATTTGGGTTATGCAATGCACTTGTGGCATTAATGAGGGTAATGAATGATGTATTAATACCTTTCATAGATGATTTTGTTATCATATATTTGGATGATATATTGATATTTAGTCATACATGTGAATATAATGTAATGCATGTCTGGAAAGTTTTTGAACTTTTGATGAAAGAGAAGTTGTATATAAAAATGTCTAAATGTGAATTTGGCAAAAATTATCTGGCATATTTAAGTTATATTGTTTGGAATGGTCATTTGAAGATAGATCCCTCAAAGGTGGAAGTCATCGTGAATTGTCCTAAGCCAAACACTGCCACAAAATTCAGGAGCTTCTTAGGAGAAGTGCAATACTGGAGGAAATCTATTTCCAATTTCTCTTACATTGTAGCTCCTTTACATGCATTAACAAGTGTGAAACATGTCTTTCAATGGGGAGGAAAGAAACATAAATCTTTCAAGACATTGAAGGAGAAGAGAAGCATTGCACCAATATTGTATTTGCCAAATATACAATAGCCATTTGAGATTCAAATTGATGCAAGCATATATTCCATGGGAGAAATCTTGATGCAACAAGGAAAACCTATATGTTATCATTCTCAAACTTTTAATCAAGCAATAATTAACTATATAACATATGATAAGGAATTGTATTCCTTGGTACAAAGTGTCAAAAAATGGAAGAAATACTTGATGGGAAAGGAGACAATAATTCATACAGATCATTATCCATTACAGTATTTGCAGTCACAGACCAAGCTACAATAGTCATGACATTTCAAATAGATGGGTTTCTTACAACAATTTCATTTGGTTATCAAGTATAAGAAAGGTATTAATAATAATGTTGCAGACATGTTATCAAGATCAGTAGTCAATGCATCTACAATACTAAGGTATAATCCTCTAGCTCATGAAAGTTATGTTAAACAATATGCTAGAGATGTTGATTTCAAAAATGTATATGAAGCACTAACTCATGGAAGGCAGAGTGAAGAATTAGATTATTATGTGCATGCTAATTTATTATATCACATTGGAAATCTTTGTATGCCTTAGGATGAAAGAGTAAATATAATCAGAGAATCTCATGCATCTCTCATTTTTTGTCATTTTAGGGTAGGTAAGACAGTAGCACAGTTACAAATATATTTTTATTAGCCTTGAATGAATGAGAGAAATTCCAAGTACATAAAAGGGTGTGATATGTGTGCCACCGGTAAGCCTAAAAATAGGAAGTTGGTATTATATATTCCATTTATAGTACCCTTTCATCCATGGGAAAGTATATCCATGGATTTTGTGGGTGGTTTGTCGATGTCTAGAGAAGTTCATGACTACTTATATGTCATCATGAATAGGTTCAGTAAGATGTGTATCTTAACACCATGCAGATGTTGGTTTTTCTTCATATAAGATAAGATCAATATTCGATATATTATTACAATAATGAGTGTTTCCATATATAGGGAACATAAGGTGACCATCCTTGAAAGGATGAGTCCCTTGAATAATCAATAACTACTTATTATATACTATATTTAATAATCAATAATAATTATATTATTAATTATTATCTTTAGAGAATGTCTTCCCGATGTTTTCCAAACATCAACACTCCCTCTCAACGATGGATACATTCTGCAACATGCCACTCTTGTCTTTGAAGTATACAAACTTCACTCTAGACTCATGACACTTTTCTGTCAGTCTTGGGATACATCACTCTCCCGCCTGAACCAAGGAGAAACTCATTTTACGGCTCTCCCTCTGAGCCAATTAACTCTCTCTAAGATTAGGCTCACTTGGGTCTTCATGTAATAGCACATAGCATCTTGATTCTTTATCATTCCTTGTCAAATCACAATGACTAGGACAAAGACCACACCATGTTCTTTCACCATAGGCACACACCTATGAGTGAATGTCGACTTGATGCTAACTGACACGTGGAAAGCACTTCAAGAACGTCGAGTCTATATTATTCCTTGTCATGATCAAGGAAGGATTACGTCTGGGCCCATTTACCACAAGTGCACCTTTGTGATAAATGTATCCTATCTCCCTTGGTTTGCAGCCCAATATAGGAGAAGTTATGCCCGATCCTGAAACATCAACACTCCCTCTTAGATAGGGAGGTATCTTTCCATAGTATTACACAACTACTATCTAGAGACACGCAGTCTCCACTAGTGGTACAAAACCACCATAGTAGTAAAATATTTGTCACACATGGCACTCCCATGTGGACTTCTAGAGGCTAATCCTCTAGGAACACTTCTAGAGGCTAATCCCTCTAGGACATTGGGCTATAAGCCAAAATGCACTTATCCCTTCTTGAATAAGATTCCTCACATATCAACTCAACTCAATTCACAAAGGAGTATGATCTAGAGAAATTTTGTCACACATGGCACTCCGTGTGGACTTCTAGAGGCTACACCCTCTAGAAACACTAGGGTCAACTCCCATAATGTATGACATCAAGGTTCAACTCCCTTGACATGTCTTCATGTGCTCTCCACATGGGATGTTGGGTTATAAGCCCATCTGTACTTATTCCTTCTCGAATAAGTGTTCCACTTATCCCTTCTTGGATAAGTGTCATCACATATCAACTCAACTCAATTCACAGAGGAGTACGATTTGGAGAAATTTTGTCATACATGGAACTCCATGTGGAATTATATAGGCTACACCCTCTAGAAACACTAGGGTCAACTCCCATAGTGTATGACATCAAGGGTCAACTCCCTTGACATGCCTTCATGTGCTCTCCACATGGGACATTGGGTTATAAGCCCAAACGCACTTATCCCTCCTAGGATAAGTGCCCCACTTTCCCCTTCTCAGATAAGTGTCATCACAGATTAAATCAACTTAGTCATATAGGAGTACAATCTGGAGAATGTCTCAAGAAGCTACAAACATCAACACTCCCTCTCAGCAAGGGAGGCATTCTTTGCCATGCCAAGTTTGTCACAAAAGTACTTAAACTTCATCCTGGTTTGGTAAGAACATTAGCAACCTGCTCATCTGTAGGAAGGTACTGTACCAATACTTCCTTCCTCTACACCATGTCTTGGATGAAATGGTACTTGAACTCAAGGTGGTCCGATTTGTCATGAAACACTGGATTATCAGAGATCTTCACACAACTTTAGTTACCATAATGAATATTGGTGGAATCCAGCACATGTTCGAATAAATCTACACGAAGTTTGTGAAGCCACACTACTTCACAGACTATCATACTTAATGTAATGTATTATGCTTCTGTTGTGATCAAAGCCACGGAAGTTCATTTTCTGCTACACCAAGAAACCATGGAAGATATCAAAGTGATGCAACACCTGAAGGTGCTCTTTCTTTCCAGTGCACTCCCTGCTCAATCAGAGTCAATATATTCCTTCCATATCATATCAATACTAGAATTATATCTCAAACCATGTTGAATTGTTCCTCGCAAGCATCTCAACACATTCTTCGCAACAATCTAGTTTGTCTATCTCAGCTGACCTATAAATTGGCTAAGTGCACTCATTGCATAGAAATTATTTTGTCTGGTGTTAACCACATACATGAATTATCCAATCAACTATCTATACAAGGTCATATCAATTTCGTCATAATCGGAAGAAGATACACTTAGTTTCTTCAGATTCGTCATCATTGGTGTAGCCATGGGATTCAAGTTCAATATCTCAAACTTCTTGAATATCTCAACTGTGTACTTCCCCTGATTCAGGAAGATCTCATCAGTTCTCTGCCACACCTCTAGTCCCAATAATTAGTTCATCATATGAAGGTCCTTCATATCAAACTCAGAGGCCAACACATACTTGCATTCAATAATAAGTCTCTCTGTACTAGTGAGGAATAAATCATCAATGTAGAGGACTAGAATCAGGGTCTCACCGTTAACAGTCTTGTAGTACAGGCTGGGATCAACAACACTTTTTATGAATCCCAAACTCATAAGGTGTCCATAAATCCTCGCATACCAAGTTTGAGGTGCATGCTTGAGTCCATATAGGGCCTTCTTCAACTTACACACATGAGACTCCTTCTCATGTATGATGAAACCATCTGGTTTCTCAATGTCTATTTCTTCCTTAATCTCTCCATTGAGAAAGGTTGTCTTCACATCCATCTGATGTATTTTCCAACCCATGAATGTTGCAAGGGAAATAATTTTCTAGATAGAAGTATATCGAGCAACAGGAGAAAATGTCTCCTCATAATATATTCCCTCCACCTGAGAGAATCATCTAGAAACAAATCTCGTTTTGTGCCTCTTGATGCTCCTGCCAACTGTATGTTTCATCTTGTAGATCCATTTGGAAGTTACTACAAACTTCCCCTCATGTATCAGAACAATATCCCACATAACATTCTTCATGATGGACTAATACTCCTCCATCATGGCATCTCTCCATACTTGATGAATAGTTTCCTTATCATAACAAGAAGGTTTAGAATCAATGATGTGGCTCATAGATGCGGCATAGCATAGATGTCTTTGAGGTCTCTTTCTCTCTCAGAAGGTACCACGAGGAGCTACATGTATTTCTACCTCCTACAGAATTTGACGAGTCCATGTAGGTCTCTTATGACCTACTACAATATTTCTAGGAACATCAACTGGAGAGGGAGAAGGAACAATCTCTTCTTGTTTCTCACTATCAATATCCATGTGAGATCTTATAGATCTCATGAAGGATACCTCCTCCTCAAAGGTAACATCTATGCTCACCTCAATCTGTCTCTGACCAGGGATATAGATCTGGTATGCCTTCGAAGACTCATTGTACCCCACAAATGTACCCTTTCTTAGTGAAGGGTCTATCTTGATCCTTTTATCCTGAGTACATGAATGTATATTGAATAGCCAAATATCCTAAAGTGTCCAACCTCAGGCTTCACTCCAGTGAAGGCCTCCTCGGGAGTCATGTTCCTCAAGGTCTTTTGTTTTGAACATACACTACAGTCATGGATGCCTCTTCTCACAGAAACATAGGTAAATGTTGATCATAAATCATCGTCTTGACTGTCTCAAAAATAGATCTGTTCTTCCACTCTATGACCCCATTCTGGTGAGGGTTGTGAGGAATAGCGTACTCCCTCTTGATCCCTACCTCAAACATCTCTAAGACACATTGAGGTTCCCTCATGGAACTAATGTCCCCCAAGACATATCGAGGTTTCCTCTTGAAACCAATGTCTTGGTTCCTTCATATTGTAATCCACTAATTACTCTGCAATCAACTAGTAGCATATTGCTACTACAATGTTGTCCAATAGTACACAATTGTTTCCATGTCATAGTAGTACACAACTAGTGTCCAGTGGTACAAAACCATTGTTATAGTCTCCATTACCATGTTGTGATGTTTCTCCTCTCCCAGTAGTCTTATTCGTTCCTAGCCACCTCGCATGGCATAGGGAATACTACAACCATAGCCTCATTCACACCTAGACACCTCACATGGCTTCCACAATACTTGTTCCCAACTGAGAATTACTCCCTCAATCACCTCACATGACTAATTAGGGAAACTCTTGTCCAGAGTAGTTTAGTCAGCTAGAGGAGAGAAAACACCACACCTCCCTCTTAATGAGGGTGGACATTATTTGAGTGATTTCATAGGCTTGAAGATTCCGCCAACACTTCAAATCCTTTCTACCATGGTATCGGACATGTCAATTATAAAATGTCTCTGAACCCAAGACTCATATACAACATTAGCGTTGATGACTAAATAGAATTCCTTTGTAGCCTGAACTGTACATAGGCGCATATCAATAGCCTCACTATGTCGTGACAGTGGCCTCCTCACTTGGTGCTCATCCCACTTGTGGATGCCAAACATTTACATTAACACTGTATACATGACCTTTTCTCCAATGGTAACTTGATTCTGAAAGGAAACTTGACCTAAACCATAATCAATATAATAGAATGGGGTGCAAAGAATCAAACATTCCACTCCACATGGGTGCAAACAATCAGAAGTATTCTCGGCCTCCAACGATCTCTCAAGAGTATCTTTGTGGATTCTTTGATCAATCACTTGGATGCGAGCAGTAGATCATATCCCATACTCTTGTTATCTCCAACATGATCTAGAGGCAACATCACCAAAACCAAGAGCATACGATTTCATGGGTGAAAAAAAAGGAATCCCCATTCATGAAGAATAATGGCTTAACTTGAAAACTACGTATACCCTCGGTCGTTGGTTAAAGCATTGGTAGGTGGTCCAAACCTAATCAATCACTCGAGCAATGTTGAAATTTTTCCGAACTTCATGGTCACCAAACTGTAACATGAACTCAAATTAGGTGATACAGGTTGCCAATGCATCACTATTCGATGCATGTGAAAATGGAGCATGAGTGGCCCAGTCATCCGTGTTTTCATTTTGGCACACATGGGAGTGTTCCTCTAGCAACTAGCTTGGGTTGCATTTAACTACAACACCATCACTCAACAGATCACATCCTGCGTGATGTATATTACTGAGGGAATGCTGGTGTCGCAGGAAGATATCTCTTGCTGCCAAGGATTTCAGAGCCTCTATGGCGATGCCACCACCACAGATGAAAGACAAGAGATCTGCACATGTCTAAAAAATGAAGCCAACAATTACATTCTCAATGACGCAGCTCTTCAAAGTCTTCCATCTAACTACGGTTTACAACTCTCCTTCTCTATAACTAGGATTTTTTCATCAAACACATCCTCTCTTTAATTGAATCAGGCAACCCATTGTGGAAACTCAAAAAATTCATGATTTTTTTTTTTTTACTAATCAAATTCTACAATGGGAGAGAAACTTTCTTTCAGGATCCTGGGTCCTCCTGTGAGGGAGTTCTTCCAGTCCTGCTTTGATACCATGTTGGTTGTTCTTCATATAATATAAGATCATTATTGGATATATTATTACAATAATGAGTGTTTTCATATATAGGGAACATAAGGTGACCATCCATGAAAGGATGCATCCCTTGAATAATCAATAACTACTTATTATTATCATTTACTTATTATATACTATATTTAATAATCAATAATAATTATATTATTAATTATTACCTTTAGATAATGTCTTCCCGATGTTGTCCAAACATCAACAGCAGGAAACATGTCACAGTTGAATAGACAACACAAATGTTCTTTACTAATGTATGGGTTCATTTTGGAATTCCTACATCTATTATATCAAATCGAGACTCTCACTTTTTGGGAAAGTTTTGGTGTCATTTATGGGAGTTGATGGAAACTAAGTTAAAGAAAATCACAACTTTTCATCCACGGACAACTGGAAAGACATAGATAGTAAATACAACAGTGGTAGATATACTTCCAGGATATTGCAATAAGCATCCTAAGCTATGGAATGAATAGTTGCATTATGTACCACATGCCTATAATCATGATATATATTATTATAGTTAGAGAACAGCTTTTAAGGTATGTTTGTGGTACTTTCCTAAATCACCTATGGAATTTTCTTTTGAAGAATAAAACAAAGAGGATGGACAAGACGATGCAGGTAAAGCTAATGGTTCGTTCAGAAGATCCAATAGATACATCCGTTAGTACAAGAAAAATTGGAGAAAACCCAAGACAAGTACAAGGCGAGGCATGACAAGCATCGGGTTGATCATTAGCTTCATGTCAGAGATCAAGTATGGTTACATATCAGCAAGGACAGAATGAAAGGTGAGGGTAAAAAGAAAGGCCAATACGATATGGTCCATTTAAGATTTTTGATAATATTTCTACTAATGCCTTTTGTTTAGATATAACAACTTACATGTAGATGTATTCAGTGGTAAATGTTGAGAATTTGAATCTTTATGATCCTCATATGATTATGGATGAACATGAAAGTATTCAGGTTGCAACTGTTGATGATTTTTCTCTAGAGCATTTGCATGAACTTTATCCAAAATGAATCCAGGAAGGCCTAAAAATAAAATTTCTCAGAATCAGACCTAACCAGATCCATTATGTCAGGCTCATCACGTCAATTCTGACCATATATAATTTTTCTGAAAATGGACACCATACACGAAAGTTATCGTGTTTTGATCGATTTTTGAAACATGCAAAAAAAGTGAAAGGCAACAGGTCAAAGTCAACACTGACATCAGGAGTACATCATGATGATGTCAACAATACATCATGATGATGTCAGAAATATGTCATGCTGACATCAGTATGACACATGGAAGCACCAAGAGGTCACACATGTCACTCATTTTTGGGATTTTTAGGGGCTGATGTGGACCAATAAAACATTGACATGTGGCACTGTACGGACGCGACATGTGGAACTATACAGACGTGAAACATGGTTATACAGAATGATGACATGGAATATGTATGGATTGAATGTGGCAGGTAACTGGGAAGTGACGTGGAAGTATAGATGATGACGTAGTAGCTGACTGGCAGGTGACATGGAATTACATATTCTAACAAGGGAAGCTGGCTAGACAGGTTGACGTGGCTTGGGCCAATCATGGGGTGACACGTGGCCCAATAAATGGGCACCACGTGGCAACCCAAAATTTCCCAATGTTGTCTAGGTTGAATTTGTAGGGCCTTGGTCATGACCATATGACTAGGGGCCCAAGATTTGGGGGTTTCACCTGTTAGAAAAATTTGGAGGATTTGGCCAAATTTGGAGGATTTAACCAAATTTGGGCTTGAATTTCATGGAATTTTTCCTATAAAATGGGATTTGAGCCCAAAAAGAGCCCAGAAAGAGGGGAGAAGTTGGGATTTTGACCCCCAACTGAAATTCTTTATAATTAAGACATGATTGGCAGGGTGACGTGGAAGTACATATATTGATGTGGCAGGGTGATGTGGCAGTACGAATGTTGATGTAGTAGCTGACTGGAAGGTGACATGGAATTACATATTCTAACAAGGGATGTTGGCTAGACAGGTTGACGTGGCTTGGGCCAATCATGGAGTGACATGTGGCCCAATCAAAGGGCACCACATGGCAGCCCAAATTTGCCTAATATTGGCTAGGTCGAATTTTTAGGGCCCTTGTCATGACCATACGAATAGGGGCCCAAGATTTGGGGGTTTCACTTGTTAGGAAAAATTTGGAGGATTTGGCCAAATTTGGAGGATTTAACCAAATCTGGGCCTGAATTTCGTGGAATTTTTCCTAGAAAATGGGATTTGAGCCCAAAAAGAGCCCAGAAAGAGGGGAGAAGTTGGGATTTTAACCCCCAATTAAAATTCTTTATAATTAGTACATGATTGAGTGTTTTCAAGTTTAGAGGAAAAAAATTTATGAAGAAATTGTGAAGATCAAGCCATTTTTATGTAGGGAAGCCATTGAGGAAGTGAACTTTGGAGACCATTTCTGGGGGCTACGCTCAACCTTTTTCAGTGCCGTCAGTTGTGTTGGATTATTGAGGTTGAGAAGAACACAAGTGGACCAATTTGTAATCCATTTGATTCATTTATGATGTACTTTTTAATCATTGAATATTAATAAGAAATCCTTCCCCACTAAGAGAAAGGACCAGAGACATAGGCAACCTTGTTGAACTCTGTTATGAAGGTTGTTGTTATGGTTTTTTGTTCATTATGTTTACTTTATGATCTGCATTATTTATGATGGCTGAAATATTCTTTCATTAATATATTCATATTTTCTTAATTTCTAAGCGGTAATTGAACACATGCTTAAAACTCAACCAAGTCTTTTAAAGATCATTTTCAAATCAAGTGGTATCAGAGAAAGTTGATAGTTGTTTGTTTCTGTTTGCATGATTACCAAGGAAAATATGAGTTGTGGTGAAGGTAATGTTATAGCAATATTTTCTTCACTCTATGCAATCTTGCATAGAGGTCCTTTTTCCATTTCCCTATGCGGACTTTTCTTCCCTGTTTTGCAAATCGTAGAGAAGAAAACAATTTGTTTTCCACATGTACGCACCTTGCCTACTATAAATCATGTGTATATGAAAGATGCACCACTACAACCTACATACATCGGGATTTGTACCCAAAAATGAAAAATGGTGTCGGGTTTCCATGTCATGACAGGAGATCAATGATCCTTGGCCTTCCATATACTTGAAACGTTCTGACTCGACCCTTCAGTTCCATTTGAAGGCTATAAAAGGGCCAATTATGAGCTATGGAAAGGAGGAGAAAGAATTCAACTTCGAGAGAAACATTACTCTGGAGAAATTTTTCACTTCATATTGAGTCTGCATCCCTTTTTCCTTTAAGTCTGAACATAGTGTTCAACCCCCAAGCTCTTCCCTTATTGATTGAGAACTTTATTGTCTCTCTTCTATGAGCTTGCCTTTGGTGGAGGATTGAAGTGATGGAGGCCCAACTAGAAGGAACTTAGTTTCTCGGTTCCAAACCATGCCAACACATAAGTATGTAACTTTTTCACTTCTATTGATCATATATTAATAGAAATACTCTTTTCCCGTCCAATTGATATCTTGGAAATATTTGAATTATTATTCCATGGGTGTATTTGTTATTTATATTAATGGATTATGTTATTGAATGTGCTAGCATCATATATCACCATATGCTTTCTTTGCTTGGTTGTTGAGGACTAGTTGTAGGTATATATCTTTGGTTTAACTACTCAACGGTGTAATTCATAGAATGTCTGGACGAGGTAGGCCTTTTATCTTGTCTTGTTCAAATATTTGTTTATATAGAATACTTGAGAATAAAGTTGATTTATGTAGTCATTTTAATTTGTTGTAGTTTACCCTATCCATAGAGAGATTTTCCTTGTAACAAAATTGGCGACCATACTGGGGATTGAATCTTCTTTCTTGGGGTTTGGAGTGTTTTTCTCCTTAGATTTCTCTCGTTTATATTGTGTTTCTTGTCGTATCATTGCTTGACAACCTCTGTTCACTATGGGTTTGAGTCTTTCATCCTTCTCCTTTGCCTAGCTATGTTTTTGAAACATATACACGGGGTTTTGCTTGACATTCGCTTATATACATGTGTTGTCCTTATGAAAGATGCATACATACGAGATTTTATTTTGAAAATTCACGTACATCAACCTATTTTGCGTGTTTTTTGGGTAGGTTTTAATGATTGTTGAGTCTTCTTAGGTCTCAGTAGTGACTGTTAAGTGTCTGTGGGATGACAGGAAACCTGTATCTGGTTGAATTTTTGGGCAGATTCTTTCTCATCAACTTTTCATTTTGATTTTCCCTGTACATTGGGATGAGTGTCTTGATTCTTGGTATCCTACTTGAGTTGTCTCTTTCTATACAGTATAGAGTCTTTATATATCAAGTTGTTATTCATTTCGTTTATTTTAATTTTTTCTTATATTGAAAATACAAAAATATTAGGAATATTTCATTTCTTGGCATTTTGATATTTTGAGTCTTCGTCATTTATCTTAGTTCATGTAGAGAAATATTGCATTTTTATTTCAGAATTGTAGAGTTGAAATTGAAAATTGCATTGTTTTAAGAAGCATATCATTCATTGAAAATTGAAGTTAGGACTTTGCACTGTATTCATATTTACTTTATTTGTTGATTCATACCATCATGAGTTTCACTACCATACCTTTTTGAGTAAGAACGACCATTAAAATTAACGCTATAATTTAAAATTGACTAGTCATGATTTTATTTTCTAGGGTGCACAAACTAGCTTAGGATTAAGTGCCTTGGAATAGGATTTTGTTAGTAAATTTTTCCAAGGCTATTAAACCAACATATGTGTCTGACTAAGGGAGTGGATAAATCCATTGTATAATCGGTAATATCAGGAGGCTCCGCTTACACCGGAGTTAATCACGAGGTCGTGCGAGTTTGGTTGAAGGAAAATCCCCTTGATACCTTCTTAGTGTTATAGATATTTCTGGGGATCTTTCTAGTGCCCTTACCTCCGTGAGAGGCGATACTTTCAAGGTTTTTGGATTTTCTACCCTGCCCATATGGTGGACCCGAATTATGACTTCTCGCATGTGCATCGGTTATATAGTGGTTTCTTAGTTGCTTGACTTCGGTGCCACATAGGTTACTTGGATGCATTATTCTGTAGGTACCCTGGGTCAAATAAGGGTCGAAAAACACACAACCTTTATGGAGGATTACCACTCCATGGGGATCTGACTGATTGGTTGTTAAGCCCACGAGGGCCCTTATAACAAATTTTGCTACCTCTGATATTTAGCAAGGAGTCGCAGGCCCCTCTTTGGAAAGACATACCTTATTTAGGGAGGGAGGCCCCTTTCAACCACTTTATCTTGTTTGCATGCTTATTGGTCATTTGATTACTTTTGGTGTGCTCTTTGATTACTAGTTTTCCTTAGGATTTTATACTGATTTTTCATTCTCATGTATAGTGGAGTCCCTTTGGCTCCCTCATTTAATGCTA
>JZKD02S1647383.1:1108173-1146022 GCA_000966675.3 Picea glauca | reverse complement strand
ATGTCTCCTTGGTATATATAGGAGACTAGGAGGTATAATTACAACTAATGGCCTAAAGCTGACATAAATAAAATAACATTACTAATATAATATTCCCTAATTAAGGGGTAATGAGTCAATATTAGGGCTTAACAATATCTCCAACAACCTAACCATTTCACCAAGGGCGCAGTTTGTTATGTAAAATGGTGAAATTACATTCAAGTTTGAACTATCCACTCCAAGAATAAAGGGAGTCAGGTGAGATTTGACCCCCTGACCTCCCCTATAAAATACATGAACCTTATCTCTATAGCACACATTGTGTTTGTGTATGGAAGCTCTGATCATATTGTTTTAAGGTCCAGTTTTTGTAGTCACCAGAATCAGTTTCCGAGGAGGTTTCGATGGTGATGTTATTACCACTCATTTGTGAACCAGTATGCTACAAAATGGGAATTTATGAGTTGTAATTGGGATTTTTGAGAATTTGTAATAAAATCTATAGTGCTTATAGTCAACGGGTTTGTTCTTCTGAGGTGGTGCCGAATTTGACAGTTAGAATGGCATGTGAGCAACAAAGGAAAAGATCACTATAAAGATACATGCATTTGAGCATAAATAAAGTGGTCTCCATTGGAAGTGGACCCAGAGATGTAACTCGAATTGGCTGAACTCCATTATCAAACTTGTGTATGTGATTTTTTTTATTGTTTTTCCTTTCATGCTCAATTATTTCGCAAGTTATTTAACCAATTCTAAGTGGATTTAGTTAGATAAACTATTTCACACGTAATTTCATTCAGTCAAATGATCATTAATATCTTTTAAGACCAAGTAGATGTTTATGAATTTTAGAGATTATCAAAATTTAATGATTTTTCGAATCAAGCATCCTACTTCTTGCTTGACCAACAAATAGGCCTAGAACCAAGAATGAGTGAGCAACCATATGTGGAATTTCGATCAATGATATCGTCAGCCTAGTGAGAATCAATGAACCAGATGAGGTCCAATGTAGAGTCTGTTGCATAATGAATCCCAAAGGTGATCGTTCCTTCTACCTATCAAAGGATACACTTTGCATCCTTCCAATGCAGTTGATGCGGATCTTGCATGAACTTAGAGACTGCTCCAACTGCATAGGATAGATCTGGTATGGAGTGTGTGATATACAAAAATATCCCCACTAGCTATATGTACAGTGTTTTTTCCACTAGTGGAGTGTCCCTACCATCCTCAACTATGACTCCTGATAGGAAAGGAGTCAAGGAAGACTTGTAGTCTATCATGTGAAATATCTCAAGGATATCTCATGCATACTTGGTCTGAGATAGTCTTATTCCTGATGCATCCTGATTGATATCGATTCTAAGGAATAAATATAGTGGACCCATGTCCATCATTAAGAACTTGT
Organism: Picea glauca; assembly: GCA_000966675.3. NCBI lineage: Eukaryota > Viridiplantae > Streptophyta > Pinopsida > Pinales > Pinaceae > Picea > Picea glauca. The sequence goes on along the minus strand of JZKD02S1647383.1, from coordinate 1,144,626 downwards.
CATGCAAAATCCTTTTGACTACAGTAATCGTTGAATTTGAGCAACTGATAATCAACAAATCATCAAGATATAGAACTAGGAGTAGAAGTGAATCATTCATCCTGAGCATGTAAACATTCAGGTTTGACTTACAACATACAAGTTTCTGTGATAGCAGGTAGGATTTCATCTTGGCATACCATTCCCTCGGGGCCTGCTTGAGTCCATAAAGGAAATTCTTTAGTCGATAGACCAATGATGAATTATGTACCAATCCTTGGGGCTGCTCCATATAGATCTCCTCAAGGAGATCACCATGAAGCAATGCATTCTTCACATACATATGATGGACTTCCCATCCCTTGGCTGCTGCAATGGCAAGAAACAAATGTATGGAATCCATCTTCGCTATCAGAGTGAAATTCTCATCATAGTCAATGTTGTGCACCTATTTAAATCCTTTGGCAACTAGCCTGGATTTTTATCTACTAAACTATCAATCCGTTGTGCTATTGGTCTTGCAGACCCATCTGCAGCTGACAATTTTCCTTCCTGAAGGAAGGGGAACAAGATTCCAAGTCTGGTTCACAAGGAGGGAGTTGTACTCCTCCTACATGGCGGATTCCCAAAAGCAATTCCTAACAGTCTCTCCATAGGACTTTGGATATGAAGACTGAACCAAGAAAATATTCATGGGAGGCATCGATTCAGTGGAAGTGAGTGAAAGAGGAGGCTCCTTGAAATCAAATTGATTCCTCCTAGTATCAATTGGATCCCCTACAAGATCTCTTGCATCATGAATAGTAGTCTTGGCCCACTTAGGCCTTTTCTCTAGCTCTGCATCTACATATGCATGCACTGAATATACATCTAAATATACTAACTCGATATTTGAATCATGTGAACCCTGTGAATCAGAAATCTCATCGTAACAAGAGTCAGAATGTACATGCTCATCATATCTAACAAGTGGAAGAACAAAAGTGTTTTCATGCGGCTGTTGTGGTACATGCGAGATACTTTCCTCTAATTAGACACTACGCTCAATGATGAGCTAGTCCGAGGAGAGATCAATGAGTTTGTATCCCTTCACACCATCATGGTATCCAACAAATATACACTTTGCACTCTTTGTATGAAGTGTCTTCCTCTTTCGAAAGGGAATCCTGGCCCATGCACGAGAACCAAATATACAAAAGTGGGTCACTTCCAGTTTGAGTCCACTCCAAGCCTCGTAGGGGGTCTTATCCTTGACATATATATGGGGAGATCTATTTTTTATGTAGGTTTCACAATTAATTGCTTCAACCCATATGTGGAAGTCACTTTGCATGTAGCATGCAATATTCCATCTCTTTCAAAGATCTATTTTTCCTGTCAGTAACTTTTTTTTGCAACAGACTATAAGGAATCATGTGCTGCAATTGAATCCCATCCTCATGACAAATATTTTGTATCGCATATTTGACATACTCTCCCCCATTATTTGTTTGGAGGACTTTGATCTTCTTTCCTGACTGTGTCTCAACAAGGGATTTGAAATCTTTGAGGTGTTGAAAGACCTTTGATTTTTTCCTGAGAAAGAAAATCCATGTGAAGCATGACAAATCATCAACAAAAATGAGCACGTTGTTAGAAAAACGGGATCGCAGAGAAATAAAATAAAATAAATGAAAAAATAAAACAAAGAAGATAGACAATACAATAGAGACATAGATATATGTGGTTCACCCAGTGTGGGATACCTCCACTAGGGAAATTTCCATGTCCTTCCTTTATTATTATCCAACAATTGAAGGGATACAACCAACAACAAACCCATTGTAACTTCCTCTTCTTTCTCTCATAGTCTCCTCTCTCAGAATACAATATTCATAATGATGCATATCCGCAATATATTTCCCTCATAAAAGAGGATTGTCTTCTAGTGAAAAAAATCCCTAACATATCTTCTACCGTCATATCTGTGACCTTATATTGAATGGTCCATATTTACATTGAAATTACAATATACATTTTCAAGGCAACTTTTTCATCAGGGGCTTCGCCCGCAAACCCCCATAGAGGAACGATGTCCCTCGAACACCCGTTGAGGGACCACTTTCCCATGGACCCCACAAAGAGTGTAACCCCCCTCTGCACTCCCTTGCGTGGAGGAGTGTAAATTATTCTAGGGTGTAAAGTATTCATGGTGTGTAAACACACCTAAAAACAAAGACCTCTGAATCAGGAACATAATTAGGCTCCACAACCAACAGTCTCCCACTTGGATACTGATATCAACAACTCCACCGCTCTTGTATATGATGGACCATGATCCTTCTTGAACCTACAAAATTTATAATCGTCATCTTCATTCTTGAATACCAACTGAACTGAGCAAGAACTCAGTTTCTCCCTGGTTACTCCCTTTGTTAACATGCCTGTAGGATTCTAGATAATGTGTATCTTTTCCAACTTCAAATATCCATATTCCAAGATGGATTGTATGAAATGGTACCTCAACTGTATATGCTTATTCTTTGAATGGAATGTTGATTTATTTGCAATATGAATGGCACTCTCACTCTCACAGTACAACCTTTTATTATCTTTCTTCTTTCCCAATTCCTCCATAAACCTTTGTAACCAAATAATCTCTTTAATAGCCTCTATAGAAGAAACATACTCTGCCACTATTGTTGAAAGTGCAACAACCTTTTGCATTTTTGAAATCCAACTTACTGTTGTTCCACCTACGGTAAAAACATACTCTATGGTGATCCTCCTGCTATCTTTATCACTTGCCATATCTGAATCAACATATCCTTGTAGAACAATGTATAAACCTCAAAAACAAAATGCATGAGTAGAAATACCTCTCAAATACCTGAGAAACCACTTTACTACCTCCCAATGTTCTTTACCTGGATTGTTCATATACCTTCTCACAACTCCCACTGCATGTGCAATATATGATCTTGTGCAAAGCATCGCATACATCAAACAACCAATTGTTGATGAATAAGGGACCTTGGACATGTATTATATCTCCTCGTGTTTCTTGGGACACATTTCCTTAGTTAATTTGAAATGGTTGGCCAAAGGTGTACTAATTGGTTTTTCATTATACATTCTAAACCTCTCCAACACCTTCTCTATGTACTCACCCTAAGACAATGTCAATTTGCAATTTTTCTTGTCTCTTATTATTCTCATACCAAGGATTTTCTTTGCAGCACCCAAATCCTTCATCACAAATGAATTAGATAATTTCTTCTTGAGCACATTTATATCCTTCATATTAGAACCTGCAACAAGAATGTCATCTACTACAATATAAAGATAATATAGCTTCAATTTTCTATCTTTTTAAAATAAACACAATGATCATAATGACATCTACTATAACCATGTTCTCTCATAAACCTGTCAAACTTCAAATACCACTTCCTTGGAGCTTGCTTTAGGCCATACAATATATTCTTCAACCTACATACCAAATTCTCTTTCCATTTTACCTCACACCCATGTGGCTTCTGCATATAAATCTCTTCCTCTAGATCCCCATGGATAAAAGTTGTTTTAACATCTAACTGTTGAAGATGCAAATCTTGTACTGCCACAAGACTTAAAATAGTCCTAATTGAAGTCATTTTAACAACAGGAGAAAATATTCCATCAAAATCTATACCTTTCTTTTGTGCAAACCCCTTTACAACAAGTCTATCTATGTACCACCTTTTACCTCCATATTCTTCCTTCAATTTGTAAACCCATTTATTTTGTAATTCTCTTTTTCCTATAGGCAACTAAACCAAATCCCAAGTTTGTTTAATTACTAGGGAATCCATTTCCTCTTTATTTCCTTTCTCCCACTTGTTTTTGGTGTCTACCTTCATTGTCTTTTCATAACATTCGGGTTCACTAGAATCAGTCAACAATAAATAATATAATGAAGGATATTATCATTCAGGGGGTCTACTTAACCTGATATATATTCTAACAACACTTGCAGAAATTTGAGGTACTTGTTGATCCTGTTGTTGTACATTATGATTTTCTGGTATGTTTGGAATTTCTTTTTTCAGTGATCTCATCAAGCATTGTGTATTCTGTTTTTTCTTTTCTCTGTTTCTTTCCTTGCAACTGATACTTGTACATGACCTTCTCATTGAATATGACACATCTAATCCTAATTATTTTGTTATTTTCATAATCCCATAAGAGATAACAAAAATCATTAACACCGTATCCATTAAAGGTACACTTCTTGGGTTTTTATCAATCTTTGTTCTATTTTCTTTATCAATATGGAAAAATGATTCACAACCAAAAGACTTCAAAAAAGTATAGTTTACCTTTTTACCTATCCATGCCTCCTGTAGAATTATACCATCCAAAGAACTTGAAGTTCCTCTGTTTATTAAGTAAACAACTGTATCTACAACATCTGCCCAGAACTGTAAGGACAAACCAACATGCAATTTCATAATCCTTGCACGCTCCATGATTGTCCTCTTCATCCTTTATGACACACCATTTTCTTGTGGTGTTCCTGGAACTGTCTTCTCTCTATGAATCCCATGGTATTGAAAATAATCATCAAAATCCTTGTTGTAATATTCACTTCCATTGTCTAATCTAAGACACTTCAACCTTTTACCTGTCTCATTCTCAACCAAATCTTTCCATTTCTTAAAATTATCAAAAACATCATATTTTTATCAAATGCAATAAACCCAAGTTTTTCTAGTTTCATCATAATAAAAGTAACATAATAATGAGAGCCACCAAGAGATGATACCTGCACTTGGCCCCATACTTCTATATGCACAATATCTAACCTTTCACTCTTATTTTCATTTCCAACTCTAAGAAATCTAACTCTTTTTTGTTTTCCACAAACACAATGCTCACAGAAATCCAAATCAATTTGTTTAATATTTGGAAACAAATTTATTTTGTGAAGTATCTTCATCCCCTTCTCACTCATGTGTCCAATCCTATGATGTCACAGTGTTGTATCCACTCCTATAGAAGATAAAGATATATAACAGTCATTATTACCAGTACATAAATACAATGTACATATCTTCTCACCTTTTTCTATCACCAATGATCCTTTGGTGACCTTCCACACCTTATCTGTAAATATGGATATACAACCTTCACTTTTCAACTACCATGTTGAAATTATATTTTTCCTTATATCTGGAACATGTCTTACCTCTTTCAACAACCACTGGTTTCCATTGCTTTGCTTTATTTTTACCTTTCCCATTCCAACAATTTTTCACGGTGCATCATCACCCAAATGAACTTGTCCAAAATCACCCTGAACATAATATAGAAAATGTTTCCTATGGGGTGTGGCATGAAATGAAACCCCTGAATCAACTACCCAAGACTCAAAAATATTATCTATAGAAAGAATCAAAGCATCTTGAAACACATCACCCCTTACATTTTCTTCTTGTTTTTTCTTTTGTTGTCCATCTCTTTGTTTCTTTGGAGCACTGTAGTCTTTCTTTAGATGTCCTTTCTTCCCACAATTCTAGCACTCTATCTTTCCAAATCTGGATTTGTATATGCCCTTCCTAGAATTCTCGTAGTTCCCTGATCCCTTTCCTTTGTCCTTTTGTCTTCCCATTTTCTCCACTTTTAACACATTACCTGATGTCTCACTTGTGTTTTTCCATGATATTTCCTCAACAAGGATAACACCAACAACATCATCAAATTTTGAAGTGTTTGAACCATATACAAAGTTACTTACAGCCATGACCATTTTGTTCTAGCATTTTGGCAATTATCACAAGATTAGAAGAGACCTGACCTCATCATCAAAGTCCACTTTTATAGAATTTAGATGATTAGTAACTGTATTAAATTCATTTAAATGATTTGCAATAGACCCACCTTTTGACATCTTCAAATTAAATAATATCTTCATTAGAAATACCTTATTGGATGCAGAGGGTTTTTCATACAGTTTAGCCAATGCATCCATCAACTCCTTTGTTGTCTTTTCTTTGTAAATATTGAAAGCCAACGACGCTACCAGGATTAGTCGTATCATTCCTAGTGCCTTTCTGTCAAGAACCTCCCATTCTTCATCCTTCATGGTCATCAAATTATTTGATATTCCACCCAATGGTAGGAGTATATCCTTCTAATATAAATAATCTTCCATCTGCATCTTCCATAACTTGTAGTTTTTTCCATTCAATTTCTCAACCCTAAACTTTACATCTTCCGCGATTTCTCCCACTCGAACCAGGAACCCTCTTTTCTTGTGATTTACCTCTTCTCTGATACCAATTGATAGAAAAATAGGATCCCAGAGAAATAAAATAAAGAAAATGTGGAAATAAAACACATAAGATACACAATACAATAGAGACATAGATATATGTGGTTCACCTAGTGTGGGCTACATCCACCAGAGAAATTTCCAAGTCCTTCCTTTATTATTATCCAGCAAATGAAGGGATACAACCTACAACAAAACTCCTATAACTTCATCTTCTTTCTCTCACTGTCTCCTCTCTCAGAATACAATGTTCACAATTATGCATAGACACAATACATTTCCCTCATAAAAGAGGGTTTCCTTCTAGGGAAAAAAAACCCTATCATAACGTCTATCATCAAATCTATGAACTTATAAGGAATGGTCAAGATTTACAATGAAATTAAAATATAAATTTACAAGGAAACTTTTCCTTTGGGGGCTTGCTTTCTCTTGGACCCCATAGAGTGGGTAACCCCCCTTTGCACTCCCTCGTGTGGAGGAGTGTAATTCTTCTGGGGTGTAAAGTATTCATGGGGTATAAACACGACTGAAAACAAATACCTCTAAATCAGGAAGATAATCAGGCTCCAAAATCAACACAAATACCTTGCTTTATTGATTGATGGATGCGGAAAAGGGCCCATTAGATCACTTGGATCAGATCTAAAAGAAAGGAGGCCTCTTGAGTCTTTTCTTTGTCAAATTTCTCTTGAGGGTGTTTTCCAAGAACACATCCCTCACAAATTCCCTTGGAGAACTAGATGTGAGGTATACCATCAACCATTCCCTACTTTCTAAGTTGTTGCATATATCCGAAATTTAAATGCATGAACCTTTTGTGCCATATCATACTTCTTTCATCAACATGGGTAAGTAGTAATGCAGAATCTGGTTCAATAATTTTAGAAAATGTGTGAAGTCTGGATTGATGAATTACCTCACTAGTAGAAACCTTGGAATTGGTTTGCATGTCATGGATATCCACTACATCAAGTGTGAATATGACTCTCTTTATGGTGCCATAGTTAGTCATTTGATACATGGAGAGAAGATTGACGAAAAACTTAGGAGTGTGTAGCACATTATTGAAGCTTCTGTTTGTGAGTTCAATTCTTCCTTTTCCAGTGACCTCGACTTGAGAGTTGTCCCCCATCAGAATAGGAGGGCCTTTGCATGCATCCAATGAAGACTAAATTTATTTTGTTGTAGTCATGTGGTGTGATGCATCTGAATATACAATCCAAGCATTGGGAGAGGAGTTGATGGAAATCAAAGCATGGCTAGAATTGTCTTTCTTGGTATCCCGATCTTCTTTCTTCTTCTTCTTGGTACCCTCTGGGATGCAATCTCCAAGGTTGTTTTGTTGAAGTATTTGGGTCATTTGATCTATCTCTTTTTGCGTACGTGTGGATTCTGAATGGAATACTTTATGGAAGTAAGTTCATTTCTCCTATTTTCTTCCCTTTCCACCTTTGGATCCGGAGGCATCATTGAAGGGTTTTGAGTACCCTTCCTTCTTTCGATTTACATGTTCTTTCCTTTTGTCTTTGTCTTTAGATTTATGATTTGGATGATTGCTACAATCTTGCACAACAAGTGCATATGCCTTTGGGCCTTTGATTTTCCCCATGTTCATAAGATTTTTCTGCTCTGGCATCAGAGACTCGATAAATACCTCAATAGAAGGAATTCTCCAAGTAGCTCCAAAGGTGATCCTAATTGAATGAAATGTGTATACAAACACTGAGTATTATGGAACAATTTTGGAGAGAATGGTAAGAACCATTTGTTTCTCCTCCTTATATTTATCAACCCCATAATCCTTGAGTTGAGACAACAAATCCTTATAGTTGGTAAATAAATCTTGGAGATTGTAGAAGGTTTTTGGATCCAAAATGAGAAATTCCACCTCGAGCATGTGTCCCCTCATATCATACAATTTTCCAAAAATACCTTCCATGGTGGTCAGGGATTCATTGGGAGTATTATAGGAGGATATGTGAAATACGAGTTCAGGATAAATGAGACTGCAAATAGTTACAAACACTTCATCCATTTGATTCATATACTTGGATTTTTCTAGGGATGATGTGTGTGTTGAGGAAAATATATGAAATGATCTTACTCAAGCATTTTCAGATCTTACTTGGATAAAGAAAGATAGATGAGAATACAACCCTATGTTTATAGCCATCAAAAATTGTTTCCTAATCCACAAGTATTGGTTACACGGGCTTAAGATGATTTTATTATAAATAAAAGATTGTTTAAAAAATCAATATTTATGTAATTTTTTGAATATAGCAGATGCATAAATAAATGTAGAGACAAAATTAAAAATACCAAGTCAATAATTAACACAAATGAGACATAATGCAATCGCTTATTTTATTCCAATTTATCAAAAGAATTGTTCTCTTTACAATATTCCCTAAGGAAGTTTGGACAAAATTCAAACTTAGATGTCCCCGATGAAAACCATACAAAAGGGCTTCTAACAGAAAGTGAAAAACTGAACTTTAAAACATGGATAAGTTTGCCACAGATTGCTTCCCACTTGACTCTGCACAATATCCTTTATGAGTCATGGAATTTAATTTTGGAGAAGAGAATCGAATGTCCAATGAATAGTGGAAACTACCCAAAATACAAAGAGGTATAACCTCTGTCTATTTTCTTAAGAGTCGAACCATTTGACAACAACAATGGTGAGGATGCATAACCCAAGGCATAACTTATATCATCCCATAACCATACAACATATATATCAATGTTATGGCCACCCCAAGACCGATTCTTGAAATATTTTGGTGCCAAGACCTTGATCCCTCGACCATGAATCTGGGAAATACACAACAACCAAATGGCAGTCTGAACACGACTATATAGGGATACACTCATGACTGTGAGGAAGCAACATGAAATAATACACAAATAAAAAACCCTCCACCATTAAAACACAGAGTGATAATACTCATATTCATTTAAAAATCCACAGAGACCCACCACGATTTTAACCAACAGAGAAACCAACAAATGCACAACTCAACCAAAAATAATTCTTTTGCTTGCAATCTGAACAATTACAAAGTCATTCCAGAGAGAAAAAACACACATTTACATAGTTGCAATCCTCAAGAAAACACAAACCCAAGAATTAATGAGCCATTGTTTGTTCATACACAAAGCATAATTCATGGATGGGGTGAAAAATAAAGATACATGTAACATAGAGCTTAAAAGGGTGAGTTGGCCAAGCCTTTTATTCCCAAGCCTGAAATGCAAAGCTTAACCACCAACAGACCAAAATGTAACAAGGAACCATACTAGGGTGATGACCTGATGGGGGGAGTTTGGAGTGACGTGCATTTACTGCACGTCGCTTCCATATCCTATCCTATTCAATTCCAAAGTAAAATACAACCAACAATCACCAATGCATTAACCATGTCATCAATTTCCAAACCATTGAAAACTGCGACGATTATTCCTTGCCCAATGCGCCACCCAAAACATTCATGTTAACCTTTGACAAGTTTTCATGCCATACAATATTCCTTTCAATATTATATGCGCCCAAAATAATCAAATGAAAATCGCATAGCCACTAACGAACCATATAATAGTTAGGACTAACACTAACATGTTTTACATTTCCATGTCCACATAATTTTTAACATAACTCAAACATAGATCATTTCCTTTTAGGATTATTTCCATAATTTTCTTTTCTTTGTTTTGGTTATGTGATTACTAACATATTTCTTGTGTATGTGTATGGTGATTTGTGACATGATTACACATAGCAATTGTAAATATATCCCAATCATAAAATAAAAATAATGCTTTGAATTGAAGAACATTCCATAAAATGCATCATCCACCTGTCACTATGTCAAAATGAAACCAAGACTACATTGTCAACCATATAGGACCCTGTAAGAAGCATGGAAACAACAACAAAAAATGTTTGATATGTCTATATTCGATCCTCTAGTCTACAAGGGGGTCCCACCTGCTAATATTATATTATTAGCATAGTTTAAATAATAGGGCTTTAGTGATACTTTATTGTCAAAATTCCTCATTGCGATTTTAATTGTTAAAAACTTGGTGACTCCATAGGGAAATTTGTTTCTGTAACATCCCCGACCATCCATGTCGGGCCACACTATGCCATAAAACTCTTTATGTTCTCTCTGCAGAACATACTGTAACATATCCAACATCTAATTGAGTTATGCCACATGAACTTTTCGAACTGTATGCAATTAAATTATATACAGACAAATCTCTTACAGAAGAATTTATGTATAAAATGTAAACATACAAATACATTTGTAAATACATGGATTCACACTGAAATAATAGTAAACATATACATGTATCATATATAGGAAATACCCATAAAATATACATAGATATAACCACACATATGGTAACCCATAAAAATACACACGTAAATAACAATGCATCATGTAAATTTATCACACAATCGACACTTATCTTGGTAAGAATGTCACCAACTGCATGCAGACCTTCCACAAACCTCCCAGCCTTAGTACGCATTGCTCATCACTCTCATCACTAGGTCACCCACGAGCTAGGACTAAACTCCACCCGGATAAAGGGATTCCTAACCAGGCTAATGGCTCATGGACCATAGGAAAGACTCTGTCACAGGTGCTCACTCAACTAACATCCTACAGTCCCTCATTCCCCACATGCCTATCCCATCCTAGAAAGTCTGCCCCTTCTTTGCCTAACAGTTCTGCGACTGCCCCACTTCCCTTTTGGGCTTCAACAACAGGCCGGACAGGAAGTCTCAAAGCACTATAATTTTAGTTCAACACCTTCCAGAGATCTATTCCCAACAATTCTCTCACCCATAGAGAAGTTTCTCACGAGCCTGAAAACCCACCTCTTCAATCCAACTCCCAAGCTAACTAGCTACACAGACAGATATGGATATGGATACGGTGCCAGTTCAGTGAAATGAATGTCTGAAAGATAACTGTTTGTGTGAGTGAAAAATGATCATGGATTCATGGTTGAATGATGGTTGAATGATGGAAGAGTGTGTGAAAATGAACTAAGTCCCAACAATATGTATGCATGTCCCCAACTTGGCACTTGTCATCTTGGGAGCTACTTTGGCCCACTTGTCCCCAACTTTAGAACTTAGGATAAAATAATTATCCATACTTTATGTTTTAAGAAAAAATAATATAATATTCCTTTTTGGCTTAAGCTCCCTAGTTTATCCCTTTTCCTTAACTTTTGTCCCTCCCTTCCCCTAACTAGTGGAGTTTAGTCCCCCATCTCTTTTATCATGGTCAGTCTTCGCACAATGATGTATTTTATATTAATCATGAGACATATACAAAAATAAGGGAACTTGACTTTAACATCTAGGCTCTTCAGCCTAATCAAGACATAAGCATCCTAGATTATAATAACTTGGCTCACCAGCCTATAAAACACAACATATACACAAAGGCTCCCTAGCCTCAATATTGTGCACACTTAAGTTGTTGTGTGCGGTATCCTGAAATGTGCACACTTCATCATTTTACTGTGTAGTACATGTGCGCACTATGCCATGAAATGTGCATACAAATGATATCAAAACAACTCACCGGCTTAAGTACATTTTTATTTACATTACAATTGGGTTCGGCCTAGGGATATTACAGTTTCCAACATATTAAGAACTCAAAATGTATGGTTTCATAGACCATGTAACATCATATCAAGAAGATATAAATCAGAATGATTATGCATATTTAATGGAAAAATGACCAGGAATTTGGGAATAACTCATGGAAAGTGTTAAGTATGAGGGGTTTTATCCTTGTATGCATAATCGTTCAACCATAATTTTCTCTTGAATTCAAGGAGAAAAAAATTATGGCCCTACTCTTTTGAATGTCAAAATGGATGAATAAATGGAAAGCAGAAGCAGGATGTAACCAACTATCCCATAAAACAACAGTGAAAGAAGAAAACAAATTCAATGATGCCTTCAGGAGGAACATTAGAACAACCGTGTAATCTTGATTGTTATTGAATAACAATACTTTGCAGGAGTGTCACCGTGGCAGAACTGATCCAACATTTTATTCTTGACCAAAAATTGAAATCAAAAGAACAAAAGAAAGAAACATCATAACAGAAATGAAACTGCAAAATTGAAAAAAACAGAAATGGAATGACAGAAATACAAACAACATAATTGAAAAATATTGTAAAATCATAATTGAAAAAAAAAAATGAGAACTACTAAAATGAAAGTAGAATTGAACTACTAAAATACATAACAATCCAAACAACGTTAAACCCTTCAAGTTGGTTCCACGTAGTGTTTTAAGTTATGACACAGAGCGAGTCTAATTCTCTCCTCAATTGTCCACTCACCAGCTCACAAGATCTCTTTTCTCCACGACCCGAAGAACCCAAATTGTTCTTCTATTCCCTATCGGGAAATATACACCCACAGTTTCTCTTCTCTCGCTGATACTTCGCCCTTCGCAGGATCGCGAATCTTGATGCCAATACTCCGGGACTTCTCGTGGCGAGATCCCAAGGGCTTCGTGTCACCTGTACTCCACTCGTCGGCTTTTCTATGGCCCACACTATCCTCCAATGGTCGAAATATCACTTCTCGCAATATCGCGACTTTCACAGCCAAATCCTCGAGTCTTTTCCCGCAAGACCCCGATACACGATCCCATGTGCAGATCCGACAGTTCTCCCCGATCCAGATCCAACGGCTATCTTCTTCTCGCTTCTTTGTGCCTTTGTGACTTGGAGTACCCAATGCTTGGGCTCTTTACCCTACGAACTCGCGAGTTCACGAGATCTCTCGATCTATGCCACGCGTCCTCTCCAGATGGATGGTTCTGATTCCTCTCACCACTTCACCGCTTCGTGACTTAGAGCACCCAACACTTGGGCTTTCACTCTGCGAATTCCCGAGTTCATGAGATCGTCTAGATCTCTGCCACCTGTCCTCCTCAGATGGATGGCTCCTGTCTTCTTTCCACTTCGATGCCTCGCATCCTCGCTCCTCGCGACTTTGGTCACCCAATACTTGGGCTTTATCCTGTGAACCCCGAGTTCGCAAGATCCTTAGATCTCCGATACACATCCTCCTCAATGGACGGTCCCGATCCTCTCGTTCCTTTGCCGCTTCACGTCCTTGTGCCTCACGACTTTAAACAACCAAATTTTGGGCCTTTACCCTGCGAACTCCAGAGTTCACGAGATCTTTCCGATCTCAACCACCTGTCCTACCTAGATGGACGGCTATGATCCTCTCGCCATTTCACTGCTCGTGAAGTCAAATGGCTTCCTCTTCCAACCTTCGAGGCCCGAGTACCCGATGTGGGTAATCTCGTGACACGCGTCTGCTCCCACTAAAGGTCCAGATCCTCTCCCTCACTAATTCGCGACCTATGATGCTGAAGGACTCTCCTCACGTCCTTTATACTCCCGATATCCCGATGATCACTCCTCGTGTTAGGATTTCTCTCCTCCTGTCTGCGAGGGCTTAACTTCCTCGCAGCTTCTACAAATCTGACGGTTGTCGGGTATCTGTCCCATATCTAACAGCCCAGATACTTTCTCCTAGTGCGCTCCTCTGGCTTCTCTTGGGATGCGAAAACCAATGGCCCAGATTCTGTCAGCTGATCCAATGGTCGATGTTGCTCCTCCCAAGATTTGGCGCTCTTTCTTCCTGCACTTGGAAGAATTTCAATTTTTCAAAGGTTTCAGCCTTTGTTGCTCCTCTCCATGAACTCCTGAATCTTGAGCTTCGCTACTATGCGTAAAAGTGTTGTTCCTCCTTAACTTTGGGAACTCTGAACTCTCCAAAAAAAAATTCGGTTTCTGCACTCCTTGCAGTCTGACTCTGTGCGCGAAAGCGCTCGTCCTCCTGAGCTTATCCTCTGCTCAAGAAAATTCTTGTTGAGCCTTCTGGGTATTCAGTAACCCAGTGAAGATCCTTCAGTGGATTCTTCCTCGAGTAGCAGAACTCAAAGAGTTCTCTTCCCCTTCTGTGTTTACCTGCACACTTCCTCGATGCCCTCCTGGCGGAGTCTCTTCTCCACAGAACGTTCAACAGTTCTGGGTCCTTGTGCTTATGCACTCACTCGATGCCCTCCTGGCAGAGCTCTTAGAATCCTCAATGATTCTATCTTCTCTGAACTCACAACAGAGTTCCTTCTCTATGCACTCCTGTACACACGCTCAATGCCCACTTGGCAGAGCTTCTCAGAATCCTCAATGATTCTGGTCTTCCTTCAAACTCTCAGTAGAGTTCTTCCTCTAGAACCTCGTGCTTACGCTCAATGCCCACTTGGCAGAGCTCTACAGAATCCTCCACGACTTTGTCTGCAACTGTGTTTCTCATACACAACCTTACCTCCAAGGTATTCAACAACCTTGAGGTCTTCTTCCTCTGAGTTGTTGACTTCAGTTCCTGTGCCTCAACACGTCTTTGTCTGAACCCGCAGCATTCAGAAATGCAACCTCTTTGCACTGGTATTCAGAGACCGCAGTCCTCTGTCATACCCTCCTAGCATGAAACCTCAAAGACATTTCAAGCCTGAAATCACACAAACTCCCTGCAAATGCTTAACATACATACATTCACAGCATATATATGGAACACTTACAGACAATTCAACAAAAAAAAATGCAGGAAAAACTGTTGTTTTTATTAACAATGGTGAAAATGACTGTATCTTTACAATGGTGTTCCTGATCTCTCTCTGGCCCTACTCAACCATCTATATTCACCCTTACTAACCCAAAATGAGATATGAAAATCTCTTTTACCTGAGGGGATCATCGAGCACTTCCCTCTAGGTTCACCTACTCTAATAAATTACATTCAATGGTTGTCTAGTCTAGGATTGGATCTAGATCTCAAAAATTCTTGGCATTAAAGCCGATCCTATCTAACACCTTCTCAAAGGCACAGCTTTCATGGCTCACCAGCCTAAGACATTTAATTACATTCATTTCCAATTTGAATGAGGACTGCACCTCTCTTTTTTTTCACGCGATTTGAATCCGCTGGCGTGGATGCTGGCTAGCTGCTGACATGGAGCGATGCTCATGCATCAAGTTAGAACCATTAGTATTGTAGGAAAACAATCACTCTTGTAAATCCTTTAGAATGTAAGAGTTTGCACCAAAGAAAAAAGTGATTTTGAAAGGACCCAACCATAAATTTTGAAACTTTGAGTGTCTTCCCTTATCAGCATGAGTTGAATCCCACAACAATACTTTCTCATTGAATTTAGAATACATGACTAAATCATCAAGATAGATTTGAATAATCTTGTTGATCAAACTATCAAAAACCATCTGCATATCCCTTTGTAACATGACACCTACATTGGATAAGACAAAATGCACATGTTCATAAGAAAAAGTTCCCCAATGAGTAATAACAGTGGTTTTATATTTATGTTCCCTTTTCACCTTGATTTGATTGTAACCAGAGAAATCGTCAAGTAAGGACATCATCTACGACTCTACAACTTACTGCAAAATCATTTCCATATTAGAGAGAGGAAAGTGATATTTTATGTTAGCCCGATTTAATGCGTGAAATCTATGCATAATCTGATTTGACTAGTTTTTTTCGAATGGGAACCAAATTAGAAACCCATTATGAATACTTAACCGAAAAAATAATCCCATCCTTCAAGAGTTTTTCCAACTTATTTCGAATAGTTTCTTCTAGGTCAGGGTTGATAGGTTTTTGTTTTTTCCTAGCTAGTTTTATTCCCTCCTTGATAGAAATGACATGTTGTATAAGAGAGGGATCAAAACCACTAAGATCCTCATAGGACCAAAAACAAACATCTTGAAATTCACCAAGCATTCTAGAAAACTTCAATTTACCTTCATCAGAACATTGGGCACCTATTTTAACATTCTTTGGGGATTCAGGCGTTCCAATCTTCAAGGAAATGGTGTCACCCACCTTGCTTTTTGACTCCTCTTCTTTATGTTTCTCTTTGTTTCCTACATCACTCGATGAAAACAAAATCTCTAGAGGATTCAATACCTTAGGAATCTTGTTATATTCTGTCGATATAATTTACTTAGGCTTATAAGGTTCATTTTGAATGAAAGCATAGATGCTCTCATAACTAGGGAAGACCTGCCATGATTCTATATTGTCAGGGATATGTGGATGATATAGAGATTTAAAACTAAAATTAGTTCTTTGTGGCAGAGTTTCCCGATTAGGAGAGGTTGCAAAAGCAGCTAACAGATCATCCATTGAATTGAGTTCCCTCTTTACATGAGTAATGTTGAAATATAGTAGGTTCAAGATAAGTGCCCAAATAGTTTGGGTTTAGCATTTCATCAACTTGTTGCTAGGAGAATATATCTTACGTACAAGGTTCACAATAAGCTTAGAATCCCCCAAAAATGTAAGGTGACCACAACCCAGATTATAGGCTTTTTCAATTCCTAATAATAAAGCTTCGAATTCAGTGACATTGTTTGTGAAAGCAAACTCCAACCTATAAGAAAAGTTATGAATTTTCTCCACATGAGAGTACAAGATAACACCATATCTGTTTCATTCATTGGATCATGAACCATCAAAGTGCATATGTCACATACCTTTGTCTAAGTCAATTTGTTACAATGGAGTGTTATCCTCCTTGGAAAATATGGAATACACCCCTAGGTCCTCTTCGATATAATTCACATTAGGTTTTTGGGACACTTTTTATGTAAGGAGAAATCCTTACCTCTATGAGGACTATGATGTTTTTACCATTCCGAGGAATGAATAAGTGTGTCCCATCAAGTGAGAGGTATCCACTTGTCAAAGCTTTCCAATCTCTTCCTAGGATGATCGATTAGTTGCCTACTAGCATATCAATTACCTGAATATTAAGGGTTTTCCTTATTTGAGGGTGTGCGCACAAAACCAAGGTCACGTCCTTGATTTCACCAATGGTCATTTTTTGTAGACTATTATAAGAGAGAATGTTTCTGGTCTTTTCATTTGTACAGGAAAATCCTAGATCTTCGATAATAATCTTCGACATTACTTGGTCCCAAACCGCCGTGAATGAGGCAACATTGGGAAATTTTATCCATAATATTTACAGAAATATAAAATGGGGAGTTTTTTATAGGTTGTCTAAATTTATGTACACCTACTTTATTTACAGACGAATCCTCTTCATCTAAATATTCATAGAGGTTGTCTACAACAAAATCTTTTCCTTCCATGAATTGTTTTATACGCTTTTGTTGTTCAAGGATGAAAACCATGTCTAGAAGGGTTGCATCTTCTTTGATGTTGGCCAACTGATTTAGAATATTGTATTTGGAAGAGGGGAGAGGGGAGGTAGTTACTTGACTGTCAGGAGCCTTAGGAACTTGAACAGTAGTAGTCAGTGAGGATGATATCGGGCTAGAAGAATTGCGGGGAGGATCATGTTTTCCTTTGGAAGCATATAATTTATACCTAGTGTTGATGATCATGACATCTTTCAGATGTGAAAAATCTAAGACAACGATGGTAGTTTTAGGTCACTTACCAAAGATTTTATCTCTGGCACTCTTCTTTACCTCATACGTACTTTCATCATTGTTTTCCTCACAAACGTTATGCCAAATATGAGGAATGATATCTTTAGGATGAAAAATTATTTTCATTTGGATTTCTATAGTGGGGTGTAGAAGAGGATGAAGCTCCATGGGTAAGAGGGGAGACATTCCATTTCTCTCATGTTCACACAAGTTCATACCCAGGGTTCAACGCTTCAACAACGCACCAACAAAACCCTAACTACAAACTCTTTAGGCAACACTTGCGAAGCAGATGAAGTCTCACCCGAGGTAGAGGCAAGGTGGGTTGCAGGACCCAAGTGTGTACAACCAAGTTGGGACACAGATCTATGATTACAATACTTAACAGAGAACTTAAAAAAAAACATGCAATAGTTCTTGAATATCATTCACATCGTAGATAAAACCCTTATTAGAGATCAACGCAGTAACAATAAAGATCAAGCACTTCCAATCACTTAGCACATAACATTAGCTCAGATCTAGCATTCAATAATATTTGAGAACTCAGAAACAACATCAAGGACATAAACAACATATTCCACATCACACAAAGCACACCAAGACACATGATATATGTGGTTCACCCCAATGTGGGGCTATGTCTACCAACTTCTTCTCTTCTTTATTAGTCTTCAATATTATTAAATTCATATTCTCTTGTGCACAAACACATAGAGCCAAACTTTGTAGACGATATGATAGCTGTGTGTTGCGCATGGGATCCTCCTTCCCCAAAATCAGGTCAAGGCACATAGCCAAATCCTTACTAGCACATAGCCTTACTTTACATAGTGTGTTTGTACAAAGCAACTTAAAATATCTTGCACTAAGCCAACAATAACATATTATGCACATAGCCAACATCCGCTAGGCTTATTACATCACTTAGCTACTTATTTATACATTTACAAGGAGGCCTAATCATGGATAAACCCATGGGTCGACATATCCTAATGCATTACATAAACCCTAAAACCCTTTTCTGGGTCCACAAGCCCACAATCAAGCGAGATCCTACGATCTCAGCTTCGCCTGGGCGCTCCATCTTCAACCAACCTATCAAAGTCCCAAAAATGGTCAAACATGACCAATTTTCCCTCAAAACTTGGTCAAGGGCCAACAAGCCCCCAACACTCACCTATGGATCGTCCTGATTCACTCAGATCTAGGTAGCAGTACTTCAAATGCCTCAAGATTAGATCGAGCTTCCTCAACTTACTTCTTCACGAGAGCCTCATGCTCAACAAACTTTTGAATCACTTCCTCTATAATAGGCCCTTCCAGTCACTGTTCCACTGTCACAACCACTTGATCTAGCTGCGAGCCTTGTCCTTCAATCTCTTCAAAAATCATGCAGGCTTCATTCTGCACCAGTTGTAGTCATTATGCCACCTCCATGAATCTACTATGGATGGAAGTAATCCGTTGTTGGACTGCATTCTCTTCCTATGATCTCTTCTTTTTCTCAACTACAGTGAGTGATTTCATCTATGCCTGGATAGTGGAGGCCTATTGTTGCGCCTCCTGGAGTTGGGCTTCTAGTTTCCTAGTGTTTGGATCTTTTGCGAGGTGTTCATAAGTCTGTGCACTATGATCACTCAATTTCTTACATTTTTAGGAGAGTTCCTTGATCCTTCCAACTGCGCTCTTGGCGACTTCTTCCCTTTGATCGTGAAATTCTTGTGGAGTGTTTGGCACTGCTTTAATCTCTAACTCTGTTAGTCTCACTTGAAGATATTGAATGGCCTCGACAAGCTTCCCCACTTCCACTTCAACTGACTCTTCTTCCTTCTGTGTCAATCCGTGCATAGAGTGAATTTCTTTAGTCACTGCCTCTTTGATCGCAGTCTGCTTTGCGAGCAGCTGGTATTTTTCTTTCTGTACCTTTGTATTGTCCTCCTCGAACATCGCCTAAATTTCATTTCTCCCTCTGTGCAACTCGAAGTTTCTCTAATACCTCCTCCTTTTCTTTATTCAAGGCTTCTATAGCCTTCTCCTTTTCTTCTTGGGCTCACTGAATTTGAGCCTCTGTTGCATCTATTAATATTCATAATTGGGTGATCTCATCCCCCAATTCTGCAATTTTCTACGAAGAAGGCGTAGTGGGTACTACATGGCTTGAATGGATGGCTTGTTGTATGTCTTTCATCTCTTTATCTATTCTTTCATACAATGTCTCCTACTTTTCTCCATGGCACTACAAGATATCCTCTTAAGCATCCTCCATGACTACAATGATAATATCGACATCGTCTTTGGTGAGCACATTCTTCGACTGAGGCTTATTGGCATGGGTCTTCTTTCTTGATGAGGGTTTCTATGGAGAAACCTTCCTTTTCTTCAATGTTTCAGCCTCGGTAGGGGTATCCTTCGGTGGTGTAACTTCTCTTTTGTATTTATTTTCTTTTTCTTTCCCTCCTTCTTCTTGGTTCACTTCGTCTCCTCCTCCTCGTGCGGGTGATTCAAGCCTACTTTCCTCGGAGGCGTTTTCCTCCTCATCACTTTCTATGTTCTGCACTTCCTCCTTTTTCTTCTTTTTCTTCGTGCTAGTCTATCCATCATGTTCAACCTAGGTGACCAAGGGACTTTTTGATGATGTCGGGGTCGAAGAGTTCTACATCTTCCATCGGTACAAGGAAATATGCTGGACACTCTTTGGTGATCTCCTACACATCTTTGTCAGTCATATTATAATAGGATTGCAATTCTTCTTTACTCTCATCCCTACGCACAGTGATATAAATAAAGTGTCGATCTGTGTGGAACTTCACTAGTGGTCTGTACTGCTGCAATGTGTTCGGTGTCATGCATGGAAATAATTCAATAGCATGCTTCAGCTACTATTAGTAGGCATGGAATTCAATGTTTGAATGCCACTGCTTCGACATGTCATTTGTATACCACAAGGTGGTGAACCTCGCAACCAATAGCTCTTATGGCTCAACTTCTGGGAATGTCACTTCTTCTGTCATCTGCCAAGCGACAAATGCGATCAATACTAGTAACCAACTGAAATGGAATTCATATCCCTGATCCTATGCTTCATGGCAGTCCTTCTCTAGCTTGTTGACGAGGTAACTCGTCGAGTTCATTTGCATCCCCTCTAAGCACTTTCCTGCGAGGTCTACTACGAATCTAGTGACATGCGTGGGACGGTTCTTTCTGACGATGTTGCCAATGATAAGATGAAAATATAGGTGCATTGTGCCATATTTTATGGAGGCTACCTTGTATCTTTCATTTCCCTTTTCTACATCGCCATAGCCTTCCCTGGGTAGAACTGTTGAGGGTCTGGTCCCTACATGCTCAGTCCTGTGATGAGGTGGATCAGTGTCAGATCGACAATGATGTGCATGTCGATCCATAGATATACTCCGTGATATCACAACAAGAGGATTTTAACGTAGGCATTAACCTCCTGATTTCGACCAAAGTGATGGATCCTCATCATGTTCAGTATCATCAACTGCGCGAGCTCCTTAATCCACGGTTGTGAGACTATGCACGGCTTCTTCCCAGTTGTCTTCATCAAATATCTATGTGGCACGAGCATCACATATTTCTTCCTCTCTATGAGGTTAAAGTCACTATTCTTCAGAGTTGGGATGTGTCTTAACTGGGGTCCAACTACGCGTATCCCCTTCGGGATGTACATAGTGATCAGTGTGTACTCAAATTCATGTGGGATACTATCAAGGTTAACCACGCCAGCCAAAGGAAGTATATACTGTGGCAAGACCAATGGGATCTACATCGCGTTAGCCAGATCATCGCGGTGCTTGATTTGCTTCTCAGTAGTATGTCTAGAATGATGTTCAGTCAAGGGGGATAATTTCAATCCTCTAGTCGACAATGCCTGTATTCCCATAGACATAACTCTCTCAGCGATGAGTTCCATGACAATTTTCTCCACATAATTCTCTAATGTGCTATGTTATCTTGACATTCACACTTGTAATCAAATATATTGGGTATAAGAACTAACAAGAAAGGTAGTCAAACGGATGGCAAGGTCTATAAATCTCAGTGCAATATGCAATTGATTCTCTGTTAGCTTGGATAATCACAGGTGGAAAAAAGTGGTCCCAGTGGAGTGTCCAACAGGTTAAATAGGAAAGTGTTGTAACAGATTCCTCCAATGGGAAGGAATACATTAATCAATGTGGATCAGTATGTTATGGCATGGTCACAATCATCCAACGGTGGCCTTTCCATCAATAATTGTGTTTCTAGTAGTTCTAGAGTGTTATTCTAGCAGTCAGGGTGCCTCCAACGGTCATATATCTTCTCCATGGAAAATTCCCATTCTATGTGGTTTTTCTACTCCGACGAGGTTCAAGTTCTGTAGATATGCCTCCTCAGAAGTATTTTCTGGAACTTCTTGTATTTTTTCTGACTTGGATTTCTTCTTTCTAAGCTTCCTTGCCTTCCTTCCTATGATCTGAGTCTCTAGATTCTTTTTTCCATTCTTATTCTTATCTTCTCTTAGTAAAGTGACTTTGCACTGTTGATGTTCTCTTACATATTTTGAGGTTAATTTCCCTTCTCCTACAATTTCTGGGGTAGTTATACTTCTTTCTTGCATGGATAGGCCCTTCAATTTTTTTTGCATTCTTTCAACTTTGAAAGTTACTTGTCTTTCATTTTGCTATTTCAAATCAATTTCTTTCTCTTCTATCAATCGATCTATTCTTTGAGCTATGCGATCCCTTAGTTCTTGCTTTTTCCTTTTCTATATCTTCCTCCTCCACTTTCCTTCCGATATGATCCTTTTCAATCCAAGTCTTTCTTAACAAAAGTGGAAAAGGGGTGTTGTTCTCAACAAATCTAATAACTTCAAATTATTCTTCAGTCGATGTTTCATGAGCAATCATAGGTATATTAGTAGCTCTTCCACATAGGGTTATCATCTTTCCTTTAAACAAGTTTATCTTTCCCAATGAAGGTACCATAGTAGGCTTTCCCAAAATTTCCCAAGTGCTTTCTGGCATAATATTCACATGTGTTTCTTCATCCAATACACAATCTATGTCGAAGTCTTCTATTCTTGTGACTATGCATTGTTTTTCTTCCAAGATATTTTACAAACTGATGTCTCTGTGATCATCCATTACTTCTTTTAACTTTACTAACAAAGTCTGAGCTTTCTCTATTTTTTTCTCTTTCTGGTTCTCTAATAGATCCTTAGTCACTTGATCCTGTTTATAGTTTTCTTGTCTCATGTTCATATTTTGAACTTTAGAAATCATCCTTGGGAAATCCGCAACCTCATGACCAATAGATTTAAAACAAAGACAAATAGGACCTGTACCAGGGAATTCCTTAGTAAGATGTCTTGATATTCTACAATTATAACACAATGTCAATCCTCTCTTTCTTTTAAATGATCCCTATCCTCTCCTAAACTGTGCATTGGGATCACAGTGTTTGACCTGCAATCTGCAAAAAACATTTCTAGTTTCCTGCATCCACTTATTAGTCCAAAAAATCTTTCTATGCATAGGAATAACATATCTTTCTCTATTTCTATCAAATTTATTTAGATCAACTCTTTCTTCTAATTGTGCCCTAGTTTTTAGACTAGGAAAAAATCTATCAAACATACCTAGATTCACGCTTTCGAAGAAACGATTTCCACTTATCTTACCTTTACCAGAGAACAAAGATTTAATATCTTACATGTTTTCTTCAGATCCAATTTCTTTCTTAGCACAGAGCTTCGTAAGTCAATTAGAATACTGTGCATTATAACAATAGATCTATGCATAGAGATTTTTGTTTTCTTCAGTACCCAAAAATCATAGTTTCAAGTCCCCACACAGAACCATTTATTGGCACAAGGGTAGACCCAGATTTCAATGGTTCAACAACACACCAACAAAACCCGAACTATCGGCCCTTTTGGAAACACCTGTGAAGAAGATGAATTCTCACCTGAGGTAGAGGCAAGGGGGGTTGCAAAACTAAGGTTTCTACAACCAAGCTGGGACACAGATCCGTGATTACAATACTTAACATATCACTAAACAACAACATGCATTAGTTCTTGAATATCAATCACATCGCAGATAAAACCCTTATTATAGATCAACACAACAACAATAAATATCAAGCACTTACAATCACTTAACACGTAACATTAGCTCAGATCTATCATTCAATCATCTTTAATAACTATGAAACAACATCAGATGAATTCATCATACATTAGAACAACAACACTAAGAACATAAACATCATATTCCACATCGTACAAAGCACATCAAGACACAGGATATATGTGGTTAACCCCAGTGTGGGGCTATGTCCACCAACTTATTCTCTTCTTTATTAGTCTTCAATATTCTTACATTCATCTGCTACTATGCACAAATCCATTGAGCCAAACTCTGTAGAGGACATGAAATTTGTGCACTGTGCATCAGATCCTCCTTCCCCAAAATTTGGTTAGGGAACAGAGTCAACTCCTTACTAGCACAAATCCTTACTTTACATAGTCTATCTACAAAAATCAACTTACAATATCTTGCACTAAGCCAAAAGTAACATATTAAGAACATAGCCAACATTCGCTATGTTAGAAAAACATGACTATGGAGCAACAAAATAAAACATATGTGGAAACAAAACACAGAATATACACAATACAATAGAGACACAAATTTACGTGGTTTACCCAGTGTGGGTTATGTCCACCAGAGAAATTGTCAGGTCCTTCCTTTATTATTATCCAGGATATGAAGGGATACAACCTATAGAAAAATCAGTGTAACGTCCTCTTCTTTCTCTCACAGTCTCTCGTCTCAGAATACAATATTCAATATCATCCTTAGTTGCAATACATTTCTTTCATAAAAGAAGGTTTCCTTCTAGGGAAAAAAACCCTAACATAATTTCTACCATTATATCTGGGACCTTATAATGAATGATCCACTTTTCACTCCCTCACATGGAAGAGTGTACATACTTTTGGGGTGTAAATACTTTATGGGGTATAAACACAGTTGAAAACAAAAGACCTTTGAATCAGGAAGATAACCAGGCTCCACAACCAGCATGCTAGGCTTCTTACATAGCTTAGCTACTTATTTATACATTTACAAAGAGACCTAAACATGGCTAAACCCATGGGCTGACATACCCTAACCCATTACATAAACCCTAAAACCCTTTGTTGGGTCTACAAGCCCACAATCAAGCGATATCCCATGATCTCATCTCTGCCTGGGCGTTCCATCTTTGACCATCCTGTCAATGTCCCAAAAACTGTCAAACAAGACCAATGTTTCCTCAAAACTTGGTCAAGGGCCAACAACTCATACGCTATCATATGATTATTCATGTCTTGTACAAGTTGTAAGAGGACAGACATGTCTATCTATTTAACTGAATCTCCCTGAGGAAGACTTGTTCTTTCAAGTTGTTCTTCATACTCTAAACAAGTATGTAGAGCGAAACTGAGGTTATTAATGGACTTTTCCTCAAGCCTACGATGGTAGGGGGAAGGTAATGCATTATAATAATGCATGAAAGAGGCTTCATTCTTAGGTCGAATGAGTTCAGGGATTTGGTTGTATAATTTGGTGAAACGCAAGTTGAAGGACTTGATGGTCTCACCATACTTATAAGTGATGTTATTGTATTCCCGTAACTGCTCGAATGGGATTTTGGATTTAGCATAGGTGGATTTGAACCAATATATTAACTCCTCCCAAGTATATAAAATCTTAGGAGGGATATCGAATGAATCGACCATAATCTTCCCTTCAAGGGAATTGACAAATAAGTGCATACGAGTATCGTTTTCATTGGATTCTATGTTGTGACAGGCATTAGAAAATGCCACCAAGTGTTCATTCATAGTGACAGTGTTATTCCCTGAAAACCTAGGTGTTACAAATTATTTTCGTCATCCCTATGACCGTTAATGATGTAAACCTATCTGTTGCCTTCAAAGGGGTCAGTGGCCTGAGTTCCTGAAGAAAGAAGGGAGAAGAACTTTTCCTAAGAAAATAAGTTGCATTCTCCTTTTTAAAAACCCTAATAAAGAGGATGTTCATAGGTTGCTATATAGGTAGGGTGTGAGAATGTCTGATTCTCGTAGGCTGCACCATAGCTGGGTTGAAGAGGTTCGCAAGTTTCTCTATAAGCAGGGTGTGATAATGCTCATACGTGGGAAAATTGAGCATCTTCTCGATGCTTCTAGAAGGACAAACTTCCATGGTGAGGTGGCATCTGAATGGTTTGGATCTTACTCACTTTCATGATTTGGTGGGATCATCCTAACCTCCTCAACTTATCCTCTTCATCTTATAAAATGAGAGGAGCTCTCATGGAGAAAGTTGGGCTTGGATGAGATGAGATTTGGAGTTTGGAGATTTTGGGATTGGATTGCATGAGATTAGCTTTGGAGCTTGGATTGGATTGAGCTTTGGAGATTGTTAGCTTGGCTAGATGAGCCATTTTGTCAAGATAGATTGTGAATATTATCAGATCTATGCTCTTAGAATTCTTGGAGTGGGAGTGTGTGGGGAACGAAGGACAATTGGAAGGGACCTTACGACATCAAGGCCATGGTTGTAATCTCTCTTTCACATTTAATATGATACAGTAATATGATGCTTTCCTATAAATATTGTTGTGTTTTATTGTATGATTCTTTGATCACATACATAGGTTTATATTGAGTTTATGCTATTACTATCACTTTTGTTGGTTGCATTCTTTTGTAGGATCATAATTATATGAGTGTTGGAACGGAGCTAGGATGGTGATGGTGAGAGGAAGTGGAGTTTAAATAGTATGTCACCTATCCCTCTTTAGTTAGTAAATTCAATATCTAAAACTTAAGGAAAACATCATGTTCTGGTGTGTTTTGTTCTAGATCTAGGTGGATATAGGGAGATCAGTTAGTGTCTGCACCTATCAATTTATCCTATAACATAAATTGGTGACTCCACTGGGGAACAAATCGTCTCCTAGTTAGTCTAGTTTCCCTTTCTTTGAATTCTTGTTTTCTAGTTTTTGAGTCTGTGGGAGATCCACCCAGACTCTTTAGATCTGAAAGTTCACTTAGAATTTTTTTTCCTTTTCCAAATTCTCTTTGATTTCAAGAAGTCTTGCACTGTACTAGTCTACAGCCTATGAAAACCTCTCAGTTTGGCACCCTACTGTGTAATCCAGTGCAGCATGTTCACACCCTACCTGTTCCCAGCCTGCAAACTCCACTGATTTTCGCACTGCACCCTATAGCTAGGCTGTGAATCTATTTGAAATTTTTGTTTGGAATTAGGATTTCCTATATTTTGATGCCCAATTTTTCTTTGATCAGCTGGATTGAACTTTTGGAGCCTATATTGATCTGTTTATAGTCTGCTTGACATTCTTTGAATTGTTTTTAGTCATCTTTTCTTTGTTTGGTTTTGAAGGATTAGTCTCTTGATTTGAGTGTATTTCAATTACAAAGCGTGTGTTTTCTTTAGGATTGCTTAGAGAAAGATCAGATTTCTTCTAAATAGATCGCTTTAAAAGAAAACTTTTAGTTTGGGTTTCTTTTTTTTAAGAAAGTTCATTATTGCTTTTAGTGAAATTTTTTAAACAAAAAGATTTAATTTCTTGCTTTATATTAGATTGGGTGCATTCTTGCATTTGAAGTAGCGAAATGAATCGTGCATTGGTGTATAGTCTTTTTTTCTCATTTCTTGAGAATCTTTATATTGATGAGTTTAATAAATTTTGGGACATCGTGCATATGGGAATGATAAATGTTTTCTCCTTCTCGTAGCATAGATTTCATCGAAATGAAAAGATTGCATCTTAATCTCTTTGCATAATTTTTGAGTCGGTCAAAACACCATATTTTCCACGCCATTTTCCTCTTGAGTAACAACAACCATAAAATAAAGTTCTTATAAAAAAATGATTAGACATTTTTTATACTTTCTGGTAGAAAACCTACATTAGATTAGTTGTAGGGATTTGGAATAGGTGTGAAAGCTAACTTTCCAAAGTTGAAAACAAACATATAATATTGAGTTAGGGAGCGGTTAAATCCACATATTACACTTTGTCCTGGGAAGCCCTTCTAACACAAGGGTCAATCACGAGGTCACATTGGGACTAGCATTGTTACTCACCCTACTTTGTTGGTCTTGGTGTAGAGGTTGCACGTATTATGGGGGTCACTTGAGAGGTATACCCACAATGATAAGTGGAAGCCTTTCAAGTTCATTTCGGGCTAGATACCCTGCCCTTGCGTGTAGATCGGATTGTCGACTGTTTCCCCAGGAATCACTGTAGTGATTGGTAACATTAGTGGCCTATCTCTTTAGGGTCTTTACACAAGGTGACTGTGGAGGGGTAAGTCTTCAGAGTACCTGGAATCAATGTTGGCCAAACTCACTCGGGCTCCTTAGAGGATATACCCACGTTTATGTGTGGGAGCTTGCACTGGGGTGTAAGTTCATTAATCAATTTGTCAACGTAAATTTTCCACTAGCTCTATCTCATCCCCTTCTTACTTTGTTCCCATGACATTGGATTTCATCACCAACTAGTGTGCTCATTGTGAGAAGGCTTTCTTTGCTTGCTTTCTTACTAGATTTCTAGCATGTGTTGTTTGTTTTCCCTAGTGGAATCTAGATTGGAATTTTGTTTTTAATGGCGTCAGTTCCCAAAATGACCAATGAAGTAACCTCTGCTCCAAGGGAACCTTTTGTTTTTCCTTCTTACGAAAAAATTGGTCCTCCTCACAACGCTACTTTGAGCCTTCCAGGTCTCACAATTGGATTACCGGTATGGTTATTTTCCAGTCAGGTAATCCCAAATGAAGTAGGTGCTTCGGTCATAATCACTTCCCCCCAAGAGCATCAACCTCATGTTGATCCTTTTCCTTCTTCACTAGTAAGATCTTCTTCACCTTCTTCACTTGCAAGGTCTTCTTCCATGTAATCTTCTTTGCCAAGTGAAAGCTCCAAAGATAGTAACTCGGTGGATAAGAAGAACAAGAAAATGAAGAATAAGAAGAAGAAAAATAAGCAAGGATCCACACTCCCAACCACTGCCAGACGTGTTGGAAAGAAACCAGTTACTTTTGATAATGCTAGGAGTGTTGATGATGCCAAGAAAACCCAAACAATCTGTAAGCCCAAGTACCCTTGTATCCTTTGTAAAGGTAGCCATATTCTTAAGGATTGCCCTGGTCTATCCAAGGTTATAGAAGCATGGTCTACACACCCTTGCCAACCCATGTCGTTAGCCTCTGAACAACATGCTGATGACCTCCCGTCAACTAGTCACGATATAGTTTGGAAGAAGAAAAGTAGAGTCAAGTTCCCATGCATGTTATGCAAAGGGATTCATCTAACTCACCTTTGCCCTCGTATGGAAGAAGCCTCGAAATTCCTAGAAGACATGAATGTTTTCCAGCCTCAACTTAAAGTTTCTTATCGCAAGATTACTCTCGACCCACCTGTATTTGATGGAATGATTAATATTGTGCCTTTGTCGATCAATCTGGTTGATCATGTCATCAATATGGTTACATCCTTAGTTGAACCAGTTGAC
This sequence comes from Picea glauca, assembly GCA_000966675.3. Lineage (NCBI taxonomy): Eukaryota > Viridiplantae > Streptophyta > Pinopsida > Pinales > Pinaceae > Picea > Picea glauca. The sequence goes on along the minus strand of JZKD02S1647383.1, from coordinate 1,115,186 downwards.
AAAGTGGTTCATTCGATCCCTTCCTCGGTCAATCCCACTCTCCCACCAGAGAGTGAAACCAAAGAGGTCGATCTATTTCCACCTGTAAACCCCATTCCCCCCTTGGAGAATGAAACCTAAGTGGTTGATCTGATCTCACCATCGGTCGATCCTACTCTCCCGCCAGAGAGTAAACCCAATATTGCCCACATTTTTCTCATTGATATAGACTCTACCATGCCGGGGGGTATTCCTCCTTCTCCCATGGAACCTCCTCCAAGTAATGAGGCCATCATTTTTAATTGGGGTGTGCTAACTAAACCTCATCTTCCCTCTCACATTCCTTTCCAGGCTACAACACAATTTTTTGGTCGAGATGTTTCTCAGACGCTGATAGATGAAGGTGCATCCCTTAGTATTTTGTCCTCTATTGCTTGGCAAGCTTTGGGTTGTCCTCAACTTGCGTCAGTTACGCATAATCTGTTAGCTTTTAATAGAAGAACTAGTCAACCTTTAGGGACACTTACTCAATTTTCTATAACTTTGGGAGGGAAAACTATCTTTATTGACATCATGGTAGTCCAAGACCCCTTGGATTTCTCTTTACTCCTTGAGCAAGATTATGTCTATGCCATGAAAGCTATTGTGTCTACTCTTTTTTCTGTGATATCTTTCCCTCATGATGGACGAGTTGTGAATGTTGATCAACTTTCATTCATTGACCCCGACTGGATTGCCTCCCTGAATGGTTCTTATATGTATATGGTATTACCCCTGCCAAAGGTCAATTATGTGACGTTGTCGCCCATGGCTTCAAATTCTGATGACTTAGATCTAGTAGTTGACATGGTCATCTCTTCGATAGGATTGTTATAGCCCAATCTCTTTACTTCTATTGCGACCGTTGACATGGTGTCCTTCCAGAGTGTGTTTCTTCCTTCCAATGAAGACCTCTTGGAATCCATGACCGAGTTTTGTCCCTTGACATGGTGTCATTCCGGAGTATTGTCCTCTTGGAATCCATGATCAAGAAGAGAGACTCTGAGGTTGGTTTTTGCGTCTCTGAGAAAACCTCGTTAAAAAATGAAACAGAGGTCTTTGAGCATGTTATGATTTCAAGATCGGTAAAAAATGAAACCACTTACGAGGATAGTTTTTTCATCTCTGTGGAAACCTTGTTAAAAAATGAAACAAGGGGTTACGAGCATAGTTCTTGTTTCTATGTCAAGCTCGTTAAAAAATGAAATAGTTTCCCCCCTCTCTGTTTGAGTCAAGTCCCTCATCTAGTATTTGAAGCTTCATTTCATTTGACTTTGCAATTGGATGAAACAAAGCTTGGGGGGAATTTGGCTTCGGCCTCTGGACTTCACGCTGAAGTTAAACTGCTAGCTTCTTAAGCTGGGGGCTAAGTACCAACCATCCTTGTATTATGTGTTGGGAAGTCACAAGCATAGTTTTCTATGGTTCAACCTTGTGTAAAAATGAAACCACTTACCTCAAGAATAATTTCCTCTAGTTCAAGCTTGTGTAAAAATGAAACTAGGTCCAAGAATAGTTTTGTTTTGTTTTGTTTGAAATATTGCGTAAAAATGAAAAAAATCTTGAGCTTAGTCTTTGTTCTTTCTCATGCTTGTAAATACATGAGAGTAAGTTACCGAGCTTAGTCTTTGTTCTTTCTATTGTTCGTAAATCAATGAGAATGTAACCGAATATACTTTTATCACATTTTCAGACTCGTAAAGGTTATAAGAAAAAGGAACCCCCTGGAGTTCTCTTTAAGCTCTTTTCAGACTCTCTAAACATGAAAAGATTGCCGAGAGATCTTGTTCTTTTCATGCTCATAAAAATATTTGAAGAAAATGTTTGGTGAGTGGTAGTTTATCACTTTTTCAGCCTCATTGAACTAATTTACGAAAAAGGAACTGGGAGAGTTCTTTTTAAGTGTTTTTCAGACTCTCAAAACATGAAAAAACCCTGAGTTTTCTTTCTTTGGACTCATAAAACAAACATTGAAAGGCCCATGTGGGACCAAACCACTCCTTCCTAGGGTTCGTTACACATACTTTGAGGGACTTGTCCAAAGGATGAGCTTACATTAAAAGCATATGTTATCCTCTTCAAGCTTGCGTAAAAATAATGAGGTACTCGCTAGAAATGGTGGGGGAAAAATTGGGAAAGAAATGTGTCTAAACCTGTATTCTATGGAAGAGTCACTTTTGAACATGACACCCTTTCACTCGGCTTGTGTCTAGATTGGAAAATCCACTTGTCTCCTGATCATACTCCTATAAGATTACAAATTGGTCTGTGATCCTTGTTCTTGAGTCAGTATTTCCAAGATAGTTGTCGTGTCATCAATATGTTCAAAGAGAAGGTCAACCTAGAAAGCCTTATGTTGCGTTGGCCATTTATGCAGTCCTTAAGCCTTCTATTGTTTCAGCCATCCCTGAGTCAGTCCTGAGTTATTGGTTACTCTGATCTACATCAAATCTTTTTACCTGTTTCATGTCATTGATGGGGGATACATTAAGGCCCTCCTTTGACGAGTCTTTTCCTATTGACTTCAACTCATTATCTAAGAATTAGACTTAGAAACTAATTGGTACCTTGGAACTTGCATGCCTCAATGGTAGGTTTCCTCGCTTTCGAAAGTGGGTTTTCATTATTGACCCCTGATTGGGAGATTCTGCTGAGTGTTTGACTTCAACTCATTAATTCACATTCGTTGGATTGTACTAGTGTACCTTGGGAGTCATTGACATTAATGGTTATTTCCCTCATACTTGTTAACGGTATACACTATTGACCGGTAATCAAGTGTTTTTTCCCATGTTCGACTTCGACACATGTATTCACATGGTTAGATTCATACTATAGAGTGGTGGAGATGAAGACCCTAGATATTTTTTGACAGATTCAGGTTGTGTTGGAGTATATTTAGTTCGTACTGTTGCATAGATCCACATTGTGTGTCTCATGGCTATGTTCAAATTTGAGTATTTAACACATAGATCCATAGTGTATTTTTGGTGGCTATGTTCAGATTTGAGTCATATTGGCATGGATCCACAGTGTATGTTTGGTGGCCATGGCCTGTCTTACTTGACATGGATCCTCCCATGTCGACATTTATTCTTTGATTCATTTGTATTCTGAGTATGGGAATGCCTACCTCAGTGATGATATATTATTGTACTGTATTTCTTTGTTTGTTGGCAGGTTTCCGACCGATTGTTCCTTGTTCCCTACACACACTCGACAAAGTATTTCAGCTATCACTCTGTTCTACCTTCATGCTTTGGAGGGCTCTGTGTTACAAATTATTTTTGTCATCCCTATAATCGTTAATGATGTAAATCTATCTTTTTCCTTCATAGGGGTCAGTGGCTTGAGTTCCTGAAGAAAGAAGGGAGAAGAACTTTTCCTGAGAAAACAAGTTGCATTCTCCTTTGTAAAAACCCTATTAAAGAGGATGTTCGCATGTTTTTGTATAGGAAGGGTGTGATAATGCCTAATTCTCATAGGCTGCACCATAGCTAGGTTGCGATAGGTTCATAGGTTTCTCTATAAGAAGGGTGCGAGAATGATCATATGTGGGAAAAACAAGCATCTTCTCGATGCTTCTAGAAGGAGAAACTTCCATGTTGAGGTGGCATCTGAATGGTTTGGATATTACTCAATTTCATGATTTGGTGGGATCATCCTAACCTCCTCACCTTATCCTCTTCAGCTTATAAAAGGAGAGGAGCTCTCATGGAGAAAGTGGGCTTGGATGAGATGAGCTTTGGAGTTTGGAGCTTTTGGGATTGGCTTGGATGAGATTAGCTTTGGAGATTTTGATTTTGGAGCTTGGATTGGATCGAGATTTGGAGATTGTTAGCTTGGCTAGATGAGCCATTTTGTCAAGATAAATTTTGAATATTATCAGATCTATGCTCTCAGAATTCTTAGAGTGGGAGTGTGTGGGGAACAAAGGACAGTTGGAAGGGACCTTATGACATCAAGGCCATGGTTGTAATCTCTCTTTCACATTTAATATGATACAATAATATGATTCTCTCCTATAAATCTTGCTGTGTTTTATTGTATGATTCCTTGATTACATACATAGGTTTATATTAAGTTTATGCTATTACTATCACTTTGGTTGGTTGCGTTCTTTTGAAGGATCATCATTATATGATTTTTGGAATGGATCTAGGATGGAGATGATGAGAGGAAGTGGTGTTTAAATAGTATGTCACATATCCCTCTTTAGTTAGTAAATTCAATATCTAAAACTTAAGGAAAGCGTCATGTTCTGGTGTGTTTTGTTCTAGATCTAGGTGGATCTAGGGAGATCAGTTAGTGTCTGCACCTACTGATTTATCCTATAACACTAGGGAGATTCTTTTTTGATTTAGGAAGTGGACGAATTGAAGGTGCTAGTTTAAGAGGAGAGGAAACATGCCATGGTATGGTTGTAGCATCTTCTTCAAAATGAAAAAGCCCATACTTTTTAATGATTTTGGTCGGGTTGGTGGTATGTTGGACAGGGACTTGGTGACGATATAAAATACCAATCACTGACAAAGGTGAAGATTGATATGAAGAAGCACCTCCAGTGCCACTACAGCCACCACTGGATGCCATCTTGTGGGTAATAGGTAAGGGAGAGAAAGATGAACTACATGAATGAGACAAGGTTCTCCTTAAAGCACTATGTTTGGTTGATAACACAATGTTCCTTCTTCCTATTTCAGCAATAGGATTAATTTCAGGTGATAGGCCTATTCTTATCCTAGAAACATGAGGGTCTAAGGACAAAAAAGAAGATCAAAGATGAAGGAAAAATAAAGTTATGGTCAATTCCTAAGTTGTCTATGCCTAGATTTCCAACATTCTTGGGCAATTATGTCTTGTTCAATTGTTGCCCATGAACGATTAAGCTCAGCCCAGGTATTAGCAATGTCTAGAATGGTGTTAAACAAGTTTAAAGCAATGATGGTTTGATCTTGAAGATTGGGCTCAATATTAGACTTCCTTGCAACAGGTACAATCATTAAGAGATGAAACAATCAAAGAATCAATATCATAAAAATAGATATATTCGATGATAATCAAGCATAAAAATTAACCATATAGATATGGAAGATATTCCCACTATGGTCACCAAATAAATGTTAAGGAAAAGATATGAAATGATCGTACTCAAGTATTTTTAGATATTACTTGGCTGAAGAAATATAGATGGGAATATCACCCTATGTTTATAGCCATCAAAAATTGTTTCCTAAACCACAAGTATTGGTTACAAGGGCTTAGGTTGATTTTCTTATAAATAAAAGATTGCTGAAAAATTCAATATTTATGTAATTTTCTAAATATAACTGATGCATAAATAAATGTAGAGATAGAATTAAAAATACCAAGTCAATAATTAACATAGATGAGACATAAAGCAATCGCTTATTTCATTCCAATTTATCAAAAGAATCGATCTCTTTCCAAAGTTCCCCTAGGAAGTTTGGACCAAAGTCAAACTTAGATGTCCTCGATGAACACCATACAAAAGGACTTCTGATAGAAAGTAAAAAAACTGAACTTTAAAAGTTGGATAAGCTTGCCACAGATTGTTTCCCACTCGATTCTGCACAATATCCTTTATCAGTCATGGAATTTAATTCACAAATAGAAAAGTCTACATAGACTATCAAAGATAGATCAACACCTCTAAAAAACAAGTGTCTAAATGATGTAATTTAGCCTTGAATCTTGTTGTCTACAATAGGACCCTGCTATCATAAAAGAGAATTAGGCTTTCAATGAATTAAAAAATGAATGAAAATTGAATTATGTCAATAAAACTCAAGAGCAGACCTTAGTATGCTTTCTCCTTTTATTCCCCTCTTGTTCCTCCTCTTTTTTCCTTTAAGAAATCAGAATTAGTTGAATTAGTTAAACTACTTCTTTTAGTTAAGTTAAATAAAACTCAACTAACTTTTAGTTTAAGGGGGAAATTAATAAAATAAATAATAACAACTAGGTGGGACCCCTTATGACTCCCTTTAGTTTCTTAACAAACATAAACACAACTAGTTAATCAATCAAAAACATCCCTCCTTGTGGCTTTGATCATCACTCTCATAATTTAAAAATTAATATCAATGATATTTGAAACCATATCCAAAAAATATAATATCCAACATATCCAAAAATAGTGTGTTTTCCAAAGACTTCAACATTCAACTGTTCTCATCAATCAATAAATAAAAACACTGAAAAAACATATTTGCCACTCTGGGAGGCAATTTTTCCCTTGTTTCTATTGTCTCCCTTGGATTTCTATGAATTTACCTTAGGCTATGTGGAGCCTTGAGGCCTGATCTCACTAATAACATGAGATAAATCATCTCTCAAATGCATGTTGGATGAAATGGATTTGGCAGAGTCAGTTGAGGGCGAGGAGGGGGGAAAAACAACTTTTCCTTTATCAGGTGCATGGTGGGATTCATTTTTTAATCTCTTTCTTGTGTGGGAAGATTGTACTGGTGAGTGTGCAGGGGCAGCTTCGACAATTTGGTTAACCAGTGGAGGAGCAGGCATAGACAAATTAGGTCAGCCACGATGTTGGGAGTATGTCTTGTGGAAAATATCTTTCCATCTGTCATTTTCAGGGACTTCAGGTTGTAAGGATACATGAGGGGGAACTGGGATACCACGAATATGAGGGGCTTGGAAAGGAGGCCTTTCTAGCCTAGGTTGGACCACTCCTTGTCCAATCCAGTTAAAACATCCATCTTGGAATAGTTGGTTCAACTCTTGTGAGTCTGCATCAAAATCCATAGAAAACCATGGCCTTCTAGGGATCCTATTCCAATTTCCTCTTCCCTTGTTACCCCATCCATTTCTACCTCTATTGAAGAATCTCATTCCTGTATGTTGGAAGATTGGTTGTTGTCATTGATGTCAACCCTAGTCATGGGTTTTGGACCAGAATATTGATGAAGTTATTTGGACATGAAGGAAAATGAACATGAAGATACAACACCCAT
>JZKD02S1647383.1:1074138-1107806 GCA_000966675.3 Picea glauca | reverse complement strand
ACTCTTATACTATTGTTCATTTCTCATTGGATATAATTGAATGGTTTAAGTATAAGTTGTAAAAGGTTTTTAAATTGTACTTGATACTGATTCACCCCCCTCTCAGTATCAACACTGTATGCATTATTTATTAGCAACTAGTTACTTCAACTAACCATACATGACATCTCTTTAAATATGAAACAATGTTTGGCTCAACAACACATCAGACTCATGCAATCCAATCCATAAATTTTTTTTAATACTTGTCAATGAGTAGGGGGTGAATAAGGATTCTGGGATATATGAGGGATTGATTGAGAGAAAAGTGGTAAAATGAAGGGGGGTAGATCATGATTACTACTCAACAAATCATCAAACAATCAAATCTATTGTAATAACAAAACATATCAACTGTAACTCATCCATGTGCCATCCACCAACTGCTATAATACAAATTTTTCATGTAACTATAATTTAATTTTAAGAAGGTGTGAATAGTGAGTTTGGAAAGCTGAGGGGATTTGTAATGTGCATAAAAGTGAGATAATAACAGGGAAATAATGAATATTGTTCATAACATGAATAAAGTAAAACATAACTCTTTACTAAACTCAATACAAAAAATACCAACACCATATCAAAAATTATTGTGTATCACACTGCTCACTGTTCCAGCATTTAAATTCCTCAAAACTTCTCAATTAGAATAGTCTGTGCACTCAAACTCATAATCGAAACAGTTTTCCATTCAACAGTCCTGTTAAGAAAATACTTGGTCTTTAGTTTCTTTCCTTTGAAGGATTTAAAGAAAATGGACAACAACATTTCTCCACCTCTATCCCATAATGCATCACTATAAAAATATCATACATTGTCCATCAATTCACAATCGACCAATTAAAACATATGCATTGGTCAATTTCCAAATTGAACAGACTTATAAAACATGTTTGATTACATACATTCTTCAACATATCAACCAATAAGTTTTTGTAACAGAACCATTCGAAGCTCATCACTGTTGATGTAACTATTTACAATATGCACGATGATTTGATAATATACGCACATTGAACATAACCAAATACACATAGTTACCAATTCCATAATTTGCTATCACCCCGATCGGGCCTAGTGAAACACACATGTGTTTACATTTTGCAATTACAACAACATTGTAAAAACATAGTAAGTGGAAACATAATGAGAGAATAACAACCCTCGACTGAATATTATTATTCATTCCCAATCACAACTTTTCAACCAATTTCATCAAAGGAAGACGAGATAGGGACTCGATGAAACATTCCATAACCAATCCACTTGATAACCAATATTTGACAACAAAAATTATGCTCGACTGGAGCAAGAACAATTGGTGATTTTAAAATATGGATCTGTCACAAAAAATACAAGAAGACAATCAAGAGTGTTCTCAGTCATCAATATCACAGAGAACTGGAGGTCCTCAAAGGCATATCATTCACAGGAAAAAACCCTTTTGATACAAGCATAGTAGAATCCATAGGGTTTACTTATAACTCTTGGTCTGGGAAAATAGAACAACAGTTAGCCACAGAGGAAGCAACAATGGGTAGGGTAGAAAAATTGATGCACATAGTGTGTTTTAAGTTTTCATAGGAGAAGTGAATGTCCACTGAATAGCGATAGTTACCCAGAATACACAAAGGTATAAACTTTGTGTATTTTCTTCAGAGAAAAACCATTTGCAAAAACAATCAGTGAGGATGCATAACCCAAGGGATAACTTACATCACCCCACAACCATACGCCATATATATTGATGTTATGGCCACCCCAAGACCGATTCTTGAAATATTTTGGTGCCAATACCCTGAGTCCATGACCATGACTCTGAGAAATACACAAAAACAAAATGACGGTTTGAATATGACTCGATAGGGATACACTCATGATTGTGAGGAAGCAACAGGAAATAATACATAGAGAAAAAACCCTCCACCATTAAAACACAGAGCTATAATGCCCATACTCATTTAAAAATCCACAGAGACCCACCATGACTTTAACCAATAGGGAGACCAGCGAATGCACAACTCAACTAAAACCAAATCTTTTTCTTGCAATCTGAACAATTACACAGTCATTCCAGAGATAAAACCACACATTTACATAGTTGCAATCCTTAAGAAGAAAAAAAAAACAAGCATTAATGAGCCATTGTTTGTTCATAAACAGAGTTTAATTCATGGATGGGGTGAAAAAAAACCATACCTGTAACATAGAGATTAAAAGGACGAGTTGGCTGAGGGATTTCTTCCCAAGCTTGAAATGCATAGCTTAACCACCAATAGACCAAAATGCAAAAAAGAACAATACTAGGGTGACGACCTGATTGACGGAGTATGGAGTGATGTGCATTTACTGTACATCGCTTCCATTTCCTATCATATTCAATTATGAAGTACAAGACAACCAAAAATCACCAATTCATTAAACATGTAATCAATTTCCAAACCATTGAACATCGCGACGATTATTCCTTTCTCAATGCACCACAAAAAACATTCACGTTAACCTTTGCCAAGTTTTTATGCCATATTATATGCCTTGCAATATTATATGCACCCAAAATAATCAAATAAAAATCACATAGCCACTAACCAACCATATAATAGTTAGGACTAACACTAACAATTTTACATTTCCATTTGGACATAATTCTTAACATAACTCAAACATAGATCCTTTCCTTCTAGGATTTTTTCCATAAGTTTTTTTTATTTGTTTTGGTTATGTCATTACTAACATATTTATTGTGTATGTATGGCCAGGTAATAAATCATGGTGATTTGTGACATGATTACACATACAAACTGTTTTGAATTGTAGAACATCCCATAAAATGCATCATCCACCTGTCACTATGTCAAAATGAAACCAAGACTACATTGTCAACCATATAAGACCCTGTAAGAAACATCGAAACAACAACATAAAATGTGTGATATGAATTTCTTCAAGCCTCCAGTCTACAAGGGGGTCCCACGTACTAGTATTATATTATTAGCATAGTTTAAATAATAGGGATTTAGAAATACTTTGCGGGCCAAATTCCTAGTTGCGATTTTAATTGTCAGTAGTGTGTTGGATCTTTGTTCCCATGGTTAAACTATATAATCCTCTATGTAAAATATGCACTATTATCTTCTCCTTCCATGCAAAGAAATTGTATGGTGTAAGAATGAATTCTTTTGGAAATTCCATTTATCCCATTGTCCTCAATCTTCGGTACCTACAAAAAGAGTCTAGTGTGTCTTTTTCCTATCAATACATCATCTCTAATACCATGTAAATGTGAATGAACCTAAAAGTATAAGATATAGTTAGAAAATGACATACACAGTTTGCAGAAAAATGAGAGAAGAGAGAAACAAGGGAGTGAGAACAAAGAATTTGAATTAACCAAATGAATGAATGATAATTTACACATTATATACTCTATATAACTCAACTAATGTGCATTGGAGGATAACCAATGTACTATATTGGTGGTATAGAGTTATTTGGACACACATCAACAATTACAGGAGTAAACTACCACCTAGTCTCAATTAATTAGTCTCTCAGTCTTCAATTAGCTGACTGAAATAAAGTGAAGTGAGCAGGAGATCATGGAATCATGATTAATGCGGTAGTCTGGTGATAATCCCAAGGATAATTTTTATTAGTTGGTTATGATCCCAATGTTTTATAGTGATGATCCCAATGTGGAATCTAGACTCCACTCAACTGATCAAGCTAAAGTGTGAATTAAAGAGAATATTCTCCTAGAATGTAAGAAGAGGAATATTCTCCATAATCTATAGGAGAAAAAATAATGACCAATAAACATAGGGAAAACCTTAGTAAAATGAAATCATAGATGTGTGTGAAGTATCTCCAACAGGAAGTAGTTATAAAATAAACATAGGTGACTTATAAGTAAAATAATGAAATATAGTTGTTACAACAATTCAAACATCAACAAGTTGGAGGGTTGGAAAACTTCATGAGGTTCAAGTTTCAAATGGCAATGCAATTTTGTGCTAGTTTTGCAGCTCAGGTTTACATATTTTCATTGGTTGCACTACAAAATTGTTTTATCTTTCCATATTGACTAGATTTTGGTAAATCGTGTCCTAAAATAAGGCTTCCATTGGATCTAATCTTCATCAAATTGAATTTGATCTTCAAGATAATCCTACAAGTGATCGAATTATGCTAAAGATTTGCCAGATTGAAAATGTTTTGAAAGTCAAAGATGAAACCCTAAAAAATAGGAGTAGGCTTAAATGCATCATTATCTCTCCCTAAAAAATAGGAGTAGGCTTAAATGCATCATTATCTCTTTGTAACTCTTTGTTATTTTAGGAAAAAACTAAAGATCCTGAGCCTCTCAAGGCCTTATGTAATGATATTCTATAAATTACGGCTCGAGTCTTGATCTTGAGATGACAATGTGGTTTCACATCGACCAGGTGAAACTTGTTGTGAAATATTTGTTTCTAGACTGTCGATGCTAAAAAAATGCTCCAAACTGATATTACTTAAGGTTATCTCTGTGTACTTCTCTTGAAAACATTCCCATGTATCACTTTAGTGTAGTAGTAGTAAAAATATCTTTCACAAGTAATATCAAATACTATATTGTTTAAACAACCTGAATGTTCTAGACACTGAAACAAGTTTACAGTTCATTCACTACAAGTACAAAGACATCATATAATATACAAGAGTTTCCTTCCTTTATAAGTTCAACCAACATCTTCAATTAAGAGTTTTATAATCCTAATTTCAAGCACATACAATTTTAGGTTTCCTTATAAGTATGTATCTGATCTGCTCAACCATTAAATCTATGACTTCCTTTGTATCTTCTAACCTTATAACTTCTTCAAAACTTACTTTTAATTAGATTGTAGGTATGTAATCATTATTAGGAAAAAATGAAGTTTTAGGGTTTCACCTTCATCCATTGTCTTCAAAACTTGAGAAAACCTCAAAAAGAAAAAATATGATGTCTCTTGAGTATATCTAAATCATTCTATTGCCACTTGAGCCAAACAATCAAGAATCTACTTTGTAGCTTATTCCTTCTTTGATCTATTATTTTTCTATAATTCTCTATTTTTATGTATAAGTTTTTAACTTGTCCGTGTAGGGAAAAGGACCTCTTAACCATCTTCTTGTTGTTTTCCAAAGATCCTATACATGACTCCAAGTGTTTTTTTATCTTTCTTTCCATTTGTATGTTTTCATCCCTTAGTTATACAATCATAGCCCGAGCTTCCTTTAGTTAATTCCTGAGCATTTTAACTATCATGTTATTTTCTTCTGAATGGGACTAAGCTTCAAAAACTTCCTCAACTACATAATGAACATGTATATCATATCTAGTCTAATGCAGGAGCATCGTCAACAAGAACATGTGGATATCCAACTCAATGCCTTACCATGCCATTGAATCATTTCAGAGTCTTAATCGCTGGCGTTTCCTGCAAATATTTTTTGAAATGATAAAAAACTGAAGAAGATCAAACACTTGGGAACTGAATGATCACGAGTGATATGGGAGTTTCACTCCTAGTCTTGAATGTAATGGAACTTAGGTAGTAGTTAGTTTTTTTTTCGAGAAGACGACTAGTTGGAGGGAACCTTAAGGACCCTCTGAAATAAATAGAGGTTTTATATGCCCAAATAAGGCTATTGCAAGTTAGTAGGAGTTTGTTGTTATTTAGTGTTGTTGAGTTTTGTTGTTGTTTATCATAGTTGTATCCATTTACTTTTGAATGAATTTAACAAAGGAAAATTGATCCAATGCGCGGTGTTTTTGTTGTTTACAATTCCCTATTATTGTTGTTTTCATGAATGAATGAGTTATGTTATTGAGTATATGATACTGTGAAGTGTTTATATAAGTTTCAGTTGTTTTCTTCATTGATTTCATGCAAGGCGTGCATAAAGTCTGCAAGGAGTGCATTGACAGAGTCTATCTCGAATCATAAGCTCAGAAGAGATAGCCTGAAGCTTCTATTTACAAGTAGTGCAAAGTCACTGCTGCAAGGTGTGCATAGTTAGCCACAAGAACCTAAGTCTTGCATAAGAATATGCTACAAGGAGTGCATAGAATGGAAATTCAACTAAGTGTCAAAGTGACTCTTTAAGGAATCAAAAGAGAAGAAGGGGAGAAAGCTCAAGAGAGATAGCAGGAGAATTCTTCAAAGGGAGTGAAGTTCTGAAGGTTTCATGAGTCATCGACTAATATCCATCCAGGATGGAATGAGATCATTCTAGGCCATTGGATCTGGGTAAAGCGCATGAGCATTAAGTATCTGCATACATGTAGAAGTAAGGATTCGTTGAAGTCTTGAAGAGACTAGATAATGTCCATCATCTCAAAAGGACAGGTGGCGCAAGATCCGTAAATTTTGAATGAAAGAATTTCAAGATTTTTGTGGAAAAGGAGAAAGTGAAATTGCTGAAGAGTGGACCATTGTTCGGTTCAGAGGAGAAACTATCTGGGAGGAGAAATTTTTCTATGTTTCGGTGTCAGAAGATACAAGGAATTGTGTCATGTATATGACCAACAAAAATCACTGAAGCCAAAAGGATTTATCTGGATCATTTATTTGATTGAAGTCTATAGGACATCGATTTGAGACTTCAGGGAAAAGTCCCTTTGAGTGTTTAATTTTAGGAGTTGAAACTCTGGAACCTCGAAGAGATGAAGTAAATCATAGCAGTCCAATTCAGAAGGACATGCAGTGGATATCCATGAACTCTAGGTGAAAACACTTTGGGAGAAAATGAGTGTGCATAAGTTGAGATCCCCAAAGCCTGAATTGCTGAAGTGAATCGTAACCGTCTGATTCAGAAGGAAACGTGACAAATATCCATGAAGTTTGAGTGAAAAAACTCTTGGATAAGGTGAGTGTGTAAGGGTTAGGACTCCCAAAGCTTGAAGAACTTAAGTGAACCACAATCGTCGATCTGTGAGGAACACGCGTGAACAGATCATTATCTTTGGGTGAAATCTCTCTGACAAAAGATGAAGACTGAGAATTGGAAATACCTGAATATTGAATAGCTGAAGTGGTTTGTGGTCGTTGATCTGCAGGAGACACGTGTCAATAGATCATGTGCTCTAGGCATAAGAATTGTAGAGAATTTGAGAGTTGAAAACTCTGAAACTAAAATTGGTGAAGCAGATCACGACCGTTGATTTGAAAGGGGCACATGTCAAAAAATTGTAGATATCTAGGAGGATGTGATATAGAGAGAAGGAAGGAAAGGAAGAAGATATGAACCAGTGATCAAGAGGCTTCATCCGAGATCGCGCGATCAATAGTCATGCAGGATTGCAGTGACAAAAAGTGCTCAAAGTTTAAAAGTTTGAGAGAGGGATGAAATTGAAACAACGGTATTGTAATAGGAACACATGGTGATTGGTAGTGAATTGTGGGGAGAAAAGTGGTTTGATCCCAAACCACTCTCGATTGCACCCGCAATTGTGTGTTTTATGTGAGGAAATAGCCCAAGGTCACATACAAAAAAGGGATAATGGAAGAGGAGTTAGCACCTGAACCCTGATAGTTTAGCAGTGTGAAGGAAGAGGTTGCAGGTGCCATAGAACCTACACCAAAAGATTGAAAGGGTCTTTGTTTAATTAAAATAGATACCATTAAGGTTTGAGAGAGTTGATTTGTCTCTGAGAATCGAAGATCCTTGACTAGGAGGTCGAGCAGCCATGGGGAGAGAAGGGGGGTCTACACCTAGTGGTATTAGAGCCTGGAATTGTTTTCAAGAAATGAAGTAGAGATCGAAGGTGTACTCTATCTGTGTGAGAGACAGTCAACATAATTCCACCAAGGAGACGTGTGTAGCCACCTTTATCCAATCACATTGTAGAAAGAGAAATCAGAGAGCTTCGTGCAAGATTAGAGGCAATGGAGGCAGTGCAAAGGAGGGCACCTGATGTTGGGGACATCAATGATGCAGAAAGTGAAGAAGTAGAAGTCGAGGAAGCTGCAGGGGAAATGTTGTCGAGGAACGCTTGCTGAGAGTGGTTGTTAATTTTGGAGCTAGAGACAAAGTAGACATCCCAATGTATGAAGGCAATTTGGATGTTGAAGAGCTGTTGTACTGGATAAGATCCATGGACAAATATTTCGACTATGAAGATGTTGATGAGGAGAAAAAGGTGAGACATGTTGTCACCAGGATAAAAGGACATGCAACATTGTGGTGGGATGAACTGTAGGCTGATAGGAGAAGAAAAGGAAAACATAAGATAAAGAATTGGTACATGATGGTAACCAAGAAGAAGGCTATATTCATTCCCAAATATTATTAGATAAATCTCTTTAGGAAGTTGGAGAACCTGAGGCAGAAGGGTATGATAGTGAAAGAGTACACAGAGGAATTCTACAAGTTGAATATCAGGACTGGACAATGAGAGAACGATGTGGAAAAAGTTGCCAGGTACATAAATGCCTGAGGTATGAAATCCAGGATGAGATCAACATGATGTTAGTAAGGATAGTAGAGGATGCTTATTAGATTTCTCGGAAGGTAGAAGAGAAGTTGGTCAGGAAGCAGAGTCAACCAAACAGAGGTAGAACCCCAAGAAAAGGTAAGGGATTTGCCAATGATAATGCAAAAAAACCTAAGGATGGGACTGAGAAGCCACACAGTCACTCAGAAAGAGGAGGGAGTTCCCAAGGAAGAAAAGGTGGTGGAAGAAGTTCTTCTAGAGGAAGAGGAAGAAGCATAGGAGGATAAGTAAGGTGTTATGCATGTGGAAAGATAGGACACATGTCTTGGGAATGAAATAAGGAGGAATTGAAGCTCATATTTCAAAAGAAAAAAAAATGAATGTTGAAGAAGAAGGTGCAGAGAATAGAACATCCCTGATGTTGAGGAAGGTTCTCTTAAAAACAAGGTCAGAAATTGAAAATCCAGTGGAGAGGAACAGTCTATTCAAGACAACCTGCAAGATGAAAGACATAGTATGCAAGGTGATAATTGACAGTGGGAGCACTGACAAATTAGTATCCATAGATATGGTGGATAAATTGGAGCTAGAGACAAATTCACATCCAAATCCATAAAAAGTGTCATGGTTGTAGAAAGGACACTAAGTAATTGTCACTAAACAATTCCTCATTGAATTTAAGATAGGAGGATCTAGAGATGAACTTTTGTGTGATGTAATTCCCATGGATGTATGTCATGTTTTGTTGGGAAGACCATAGAAGTTTGATAGGAATGTCATTCGTGATGGAATAAAAAATACATACACCTTCGAGAAGAATGGTAGGACACACATGTTGCTTCCGATAGATGAGAAGAAATTAAAAGAAGAAGCCAGCACAAGCATACTTCTCATGAGTGGGAAGGAACTTCCGAGAGAAGTCAAGAAGGAATAGGAGATGCAGTTTGTTGTGGTGAGGAAACCCAGATTTTTCCTTACGAGTACTTCGATGGATGATTTTCCTGAAGAAGTTCACGATATGTTGGAGAATCTTTCTGACATAGTAGTGGATGTGTTTCCTAACTCATTTCCACCTATCAAAAGTATCAACCATCATATTTATTTGATATTGGGAGAAAGTCTTCCAAACAAAGCATCATACATATTGACTCCTCAAGAGAATGAGGAGGTAAAGAACCAAGTCCAGGAATTGGTATACAAGGGTTTGGTTAGAGAAAGCTTGAGTCTATGTGCAATACCAACTATGTTGAGTCCAAAAAATGATGGACGATGGAGAATGCATACATACTCGAGAGCCATTAACAAGATCACCATTAGGTGTAGATTTCCTTTTCCAAGAATGGATGAATTAATGGATTGTTTAGGTGGAGCAAATTTATTTTCTAAGATAGATTTGAAAAGTGGATATTACCAGATAAGAATGAGAGAAGGTGATGAGTGGAAAAAAACCTTTAAGACAAATGAAGGTTCATATGAGTGGCTTGTTATTCCATTTGGATTAAAAAATTCCCCAAGTACTTTTATGAGGATGATGAATGAAATACTGAAAGATTTCATTGGCAAGTTTGTGGTTGTTTATATGGATGATACATTGGTCTTTAGCAGGACTAAAGAGGAGCATTTGAGACATCTGACCTTAGTGATGAGGAGACTACAACATGAGAAGTTGTTGATAAATATGAATAAGTCCTCTTTTATGAAGACAAAACTCATTTACTTTTGTTTTTTGATCTCTTCAAATGAACTAAAGATGGATCCAAAGAAGGTGAAAGAAATCAGAGATTGGCCATCACCAAGGAATATGTTTGAAGTGATAACCTTCCATGTATTAACAAGTTTCTATAGGAATTTCATTAGAGATTTCAGTGGAATTTGTACAACCATGATGGATACAGTGAAGAAGAGGCACAATTCTTTTAAATGGATAGAGGATGGCGAGAGGAACTTCAATATATTGAAGGATAAGATAACAGAATGACCAATTTTGGTCTTACCTAATTTCAAGAAGACATTTCAAGTAAGATGAGATGCAAGTGGAGTTGCAGTTGGAGAAATTTTGAGCCAAGAAATAGGCCTATTTCATATTTTAGTGAGAATTTGAATGAGACTAAGAGAAATTACTCCACATATGATAAAGAATTTTATGCCATAATTCAAGACTTGAAGAAATGGAGGCACTACCTTGTTCCAAAGGAATTTGTCTTGTATATTGATAACCAAGATTTACAATTCATAACAAGACAGGAAAACTAGAATCAAAGACATGCAAAGTGGATTGAGTTTATGAAGAATTTTACTTTTGTCATAACATATATTTTTGGGAATTCTAACAAAGTTGTTGATGCATTGAGCAAGAGATGTTTGATTCTGGAGGAATTTTAGGTGAAGACCTTAGGGTTTGAACACCTTAAGGATATGTATTGTGATGATCTAGATTTCAAGGAAGCATACAAAGCATGTGAAAATCATGTGCTTATAAATAGGATCCAGTGGACAAAGTAGATGATTCAAGAGGTATTGTTAATCAAGGGTAACCACTTGTGCATACCAAAATGCTCAATGAGGGATAACATTTTGAAGGAAAATCATATCATAGGATTGGTTGGAAATTTCGTCCATGATAAAACATTTTCACAATTAAGCAATTCATACTATTGGCTAGGTATGCGAACATAAGTGATCAAATTTGTGAACAAATGTAGAATTTGCCAACATGCAAAGGGAAAAAGATAGAACACTGGATTGTATCAACCATTGCCAATACTAGAGAGGCCTTGGGATACAATAAGCATGGATTTTATGTTGGTACTGCCAAGAACACAAAGAGGATGTGATTCCATATTTGTGGTGGTGGATAGATTTTCAAATATGGCACACTTTATCCCATGCTAGAAGAATAGTGATGCAACACATGTTGCAAATTTATTTTTCAAGGAAGTTGTTCGACTACATGGATTTCCCAGGAGCATTGTGTGAGACAGAGACACTAAATTTGTTGTTCATTTCTAGAGAACACTGTGGAAGAAGTTGGGGATAGATTTTTCCTTCATCTCAACTTATCACCCTCAGACAGATGGACAAACTGAGGTGGTGAACATAATTTTGGGAAAATTATTAAGGAGTCTGGTCACTGAGCATCATAATCAGTGGGATCAGATTCTTCCACAAGAATAATTTGCATACAATGACTCACCAAACAAGATAAATGGAAAGATCTTGTTCCAAATACTATATGGAATGCATCCAAGAGGAGTAGTTGAGTTGAGAGACATGGAACAAAGTGATATCAGAAGCGTTGGAGCATAATATTTTGCTGCAAAAATGTAGAAGCTCCATAGTCAGATTAGAGAGAAGTTGTATAAATCTAGCCAAGAGTATAATAGAAGAGTTGATCAACATCATAGAGATATTCAATTTGAAGTAGAAGATCAAGTTCTAGCACACCTCAAGAAAGAAAGGTTCCCTAGGGGAACATATAAAAAGTTGAAGATGAAGAAGATAGGACCATGTAAGATCTTAAGAAAGTTCGATGCAAATGTCTATGAGATTAATTTTCCAGATGATGTGGGAATATCACCCATATTCAACATATCAAACCTATATCCTTACAATGGAGATGAAGCATGAGAAACAAAATATCACAAAGGGATTCAGTGGGAGAAGAAAATTCCTGTAGCAAAAAAATCACATATGGAGAAAATCATTGATGAGAGGATTGGCAAGAAGACCAGGAAGAAGACCTATTTTGAATATTTTTTCAAGTGGAAGTGACACCCGATAGAAGATGCCAGTTGGGAAAATGAAGTCGATATCCAAAAGCATGGAAAGTCAGTGCAGGAGCTCATGGAGAGGAGTCCATGAATTTTTGGCCATAGGAGTATGATGCAGGACCATCACCAACAATCACACATGGAGAGCCAACTCAGCACCTTAGCACGTCATTGAATCATTTCAGAATATTAACCGCTGGCATTTCCTGCAAATATTTTTTGAAATGATCAAAAAATGAAGAAGATCAAACGCTTGGGAGATGAATGATCACGAGTGATATGGGAGTTTCACTCCTATTCTTGAATGTAACAGAACTTAGGTAGAAGTTAGGATTTGTTTTTTAGAAGACAAGTAGTCAGAGGGAACCCTAAGGACCCTCTGAAATAAATAGAGGTTTTGTATGCTAGAATGAGGCTTCTGCAAGTTAGTAGGAGTTTGTTTTGATTTAGTGTTGTTGAGTTTTGTTGTTGTTTATAATAGTTGTATCCATTTACTTTTGAATGAATATAATAGAGGAAACTTGATCCAATGCATGGTGTTGCTACTATTTACAATTCCCTATTATTGTTGTTTTCATGAGTTTTCATGAATGAATGAGTTATGTTATTGAGTACATGAGACTGCGAAGTGTTTATATAAGATTCAATTGTTCTTTTTTTTGAGTCCATGCAAGGCATGCATATAGTCCGCAAGGAGTGCATTGAAAGAGTATGTCTCGACTTAGAAGCTCAGAAGCGATATCATGAAACTTCTATTTGCAAGGAGTGAAAAGTGATTGTTGCAAGGTGTGCACAGTTAGCTGCAAGAACCTAAGTCTTGATTAAGAATCTACTGCAAGGAGTGCACAGAATAGAAATTCAAATAAGTGTCGAAGTAACTCTTTAAGAAATAAAAAGAGCAGAAGGGAAGAATTCTCAAGAGAGATAGCGTGAGAAATATTCAAAGGGAGTGAAGTTTTGAAGGTTTCATGAGTCACCGGCTAAGATCCATCCAAGAGGGAATGAGATCATTCCAGGCCATTGGATCTGGGTAAAGCGCATGAGCGTTAAGTCTCTACATACATGTAGAATCAAGGATTCATCGGAGTCCCGAAGAGACCAGGGAGCATCCATCATCTAAAAAGGACAGGTGCCACAAGATCCATAACTTTTGAACAAAATCGTTTCAGGATTTTTGTGGACAAGGAGAAAGTGAAATTGTCGAAGAGCAGACCATCATTCAGTTTGGAGGAGAAATTATCCGAGAGGAGAAATTGTTTGAATTTTTCACATCAGAATATACAAGGAGTTGTGTCATTTAGATGACCTACAAAAGTCACCGAAGCTGAAAGAATTGATCTGGATCATCCGTTCGATCGAATTTTGTGGGACGTCGATATGAGACTTCTGGGAAAAGTCCCTTCAAGGGTTTCAGTTTAGGATTTGAAACTCCCAAACCCCAAAGAGCCGAAGTAAATCATAGCGGTCCAATTCAGAAGGATACGTGGTGAAGATCTATGAACTCCGGATGAAAACACTCTGGGAGAAAATGAATGTGCAGAAGTTGAGATCCTCGAAGCCCGAATCAGTGAAGTGAATTGTAACCATCTGATTCAGAAGGACACGTGACAGAGATCCGTGAACTCTGGGTGAAAACACTCTGGGAGAAGGTGAGTGTGTAAGAGTTGGGACTCCCAAAGCCCGAAGATCTGAAGTAAACCATAGTCGTCGATCTATGAGAGACACACATTGACAGATCATTGTCTTTGGTTGAAATCTCTTTGGGAGAAGGAGAAGACTGAGAATTGGAAATCCCCGAAGCTCGAATAGCCAATGTGGTTTGTGATCGTCGATTTTCAGGAGACACACATCAATATATTGTGAGCTCCTAGTGTAAGCATTATTGAGAAAGTAAATTTTGAGAGTTAAAAACTCTAAAACCTAAATTGGTGAAGCAGATCATGACCGTTGATTTGAAAGGGGCACACGTCAATAGATCATGGAGATCTAGGAGGAAGTGATCCAGAGAGAAGGAAGGAAAGGAAACATATATGAACTTTTGATAGAGATTCTCTATCCGAGATCATGGGATCAACAGTCACGCAGGAGTACGGGGAAAGAAAGTACTTGGACTTTAAAAATTTGAGAGTGGGCCAGAATCAAAACCACGGTATTACAATAGGGGCACGTGGTGATTGGTAGTGAATTGCAGGGAGAAAAGAGGGTTGATCCCAAACTAATATTGGTCGTGCCCGCAATTGTGTGTTTTACGTGAGGAAATAGCCCGAGGTCACATATGGGAGAGGGCTAGTGGAAGAGTAGCTAGAACTTGAACCCTCATAGTTCAGTAGTGCGAAGGGAGAGGTTGTGGGTGCCATAGAGCCTACACCAAAATAATGAAAGAGCATGTGTTTAATTACAAGCAAGACCATTAAGGTTTTATCTAGAAAATTCGGTTCCGATAATTGAATATCCTTGACTTGTAGGTTGAGCAACCCCAAGGAGAGAAGGGGGTTCTGCACCATAGTCTCTTCATCATGAGTTAGTTTCCTTACTACTATTATGGTTACAGGTCTGCTAGGTTTTTCTTTTTCAAGTACCTCTTGACTGAACATCACCTTTTTACCTTTTTGGGTTTGGAATTCCATAATTTCCTTAGCCTTAGCTTCATCATAATAAGTTACCTCATCTGTAGAGGTTTCCTTCTTCACATCTTACCTAGTCAGGGGTATTTTATATTTTTCCATTTCTGTTGCTTCAGGAGTGAAAAGAAGATGTTCCCTTTTATATTACTTCTCTTACTGTTAGGAGTTTCTTCTGACAATGGAAAAGGAAAAGGGACAATTGTGGACTTCTACAATAGGAAATGTGGAAAGGAACAAATTTTTGGTAGTGAACATAAAATTTTGGAGCGACCCAAAAATTTGGAAGCAACAAGCAGGGTTTTGATAATTTAAAAATTGAAATAACTTAACACATGAATTTTAAAACCTAACTCATAAATACATGACTTTTTTACTGGGACAACACTGACTCCCATGCTTGAAACCCATTATTTCTTAGCATTATGGAGATAAGGAAATTCTTCAACGATTTGACAGTTGGCATTTTGGATCTGCAAATGCTAGGATATTTTGCAATGATATTCAAATTGGTTGGTTTAAAGTCATAAAGGTACAATTTTGATTTGAATTCATATGTAGCCCTTTGTACATGTCATAACATTCCCTCAATACTCTTTAAAATACATGATGTAATAACTTTAGAATCACCCTTTCAAATGATGACAAAGGATTGTGGGATGATAATGTGAAAATTCTGACTAGACCTTGAACAAGACTAACCACTCTCTTATGACTTAATATAATCCTCACATTCCTTTATACATGACCCAATTAAATCAAAACTTGACTCATAAATAATTGAACCCAAAATATTTTTCATAAAACACTAACCCTAGGACCTTGAAACATGGTCTTTAAAGACCAAGACATGACCACAAGACTCAACAATAAACAAAAAAATATGTCTTGACATTTGTACACTTATACACACTAACAATCCCCATTCACAGGTCACTATTTCCCATGTACAGTCCTAATAAAATGCATTTTATCTATTTCTTTCAAAATTTGTTCGAGACGTAGTTCCCGCATCATGTACTGCAAGGACATGCAATAACATAAAAAATTAAGAACTTGATAAATTGCACAAGCTTCATTAGTTGTCTTGTATTTGTTTTTTACTCTCATATAAGTACTTTTTTCTCCATAAATAATATTAGTATGAAATCATTATTTAAATAAAAAATGTCATCTAGCATCTTTTTCATGCCACCAAACCCATGGGCCAAAGTCCCATGTTTTCAGACATATTTGACAAAGATGATGTAACAATGATGAACATCATGTTCATTGAAACTTTGTTGTTGCAGTACTATGACAACAATGATGACATTTATGATGATTAAATTTATTGATCATTCTATGTGGGAATGGATCCCTATGGGCATGAGTTTGAACCCATCCAAATCCGACGACATCCTCCGATGCCACCCAAAAAATTGGCCTTGTCATCGGATTTTACCTTTAAAAATTGTCATTTTTCTTTTTTTTTCTTGAATTGGACCCTCCCATAGATTCATTGCATGTGCATTTTCTAACCATTTCAAATTTCAATTCATACAAGCACACATTAAAAACATTTCAACGTTGTCCCCATTCACATGTCACTTATAAGCAGGGTCAAGTACATGAGTAGGCGTGCCTTGTTTTTGGGTTTTGATAAAATAACCAAATAATATTTGATTGTTGAATTGTTTGTTTGAGTCATGTTTGTGTCTGGAAAATATCCCATAACTTCAAATCATGTATGTTTTCCTACCATGTCAAATTTCAGTCCAGACAAGCACAAATTTTAAAAAGTTCAACATTGGCCCCATTCACATTAATTATTCTATAGGCTTGTTGTTTGATTGTCGAATTGTTTGTGCGAGGTATTTTTTAGTCCATAAACCCTCCCATATCATGAATGCATGTGTCTAGTCTGAACATGTCAAAGTTCATTCCATACAAGCACAAATGGAAAAAAAATTAAGGTTGTCCCCATTCACATGTCACTTATAAGCGGGGTCAAGTACATGAGTAGGTGCACCTTATTTTTGGGCTTTAATAGAATAAAAAAAGAAAAAATGTTTTTCGAATTGTTTGTTTGAGTCATTTTTTAGTCATGTTTGATTCTAGAAAACCTCTCATACCGTCAATGCATGTATTTTGTCCTAGCATGTCAAATTTTAGTCCAAATAAGCACAAATTGAAAAAAAATTCAACATTGGCCCCATTCACAATAATTATTATATAGGTTTGTTGTTTGATTATATACATGTTTGTGAAATTCATGTTTGAGTCTGGAAACCCTTCGATACCGTCAATGCATGTGTCTAGTATAACCATGTAAAATTTAAGACAAGGATGATTTTAGGGGCTAAATTTCACTCATGGGCTAATTTTCCATGGTTTTTCCAAAAACGAGATTCGCTATTTTAAAAATGATTCGCCCAAATTCTATAGGATAAAATTATTTTACCTTAAAAATCACCAAATTTTATAAAAACTATATAAAATCCTTAGAAGTTTGAATATTTTTACAAAAATATCACCAATCATTTATAGTTGGCATATGAAGGATTAGTAAGATTCACCAAGGTTTCTACATTTTAAAATAAATTTCCATCCTTAAAATCATCCCTGATTTAAGTCCATACAAGCATAAATTGAATAAATATCAACGTTGGCCCCATTCACATGTCACTTATATGCGCCAGTTTCAAGTAGATGAGTAGGTGTGCATTATTTTTGGGTTAAGATCAAATAACCAAAGATTTGATGAAATAGGATTTGATCCTGTATTTTTCGTAGAGGATTTAAGAATATTCATATCAAAATTTGATGTCATATTTATGTATAATAAATTCATATAGTCCTTCACATTAATTATTCTATAGGCTTTTTGTTTTATTTCCAAATTGTTTGTTTGAGTCATTTTTTAGTCTGGAAAGCCTCCCACACTGTCATTGCATGTTTCTAGTCTATCCATGTCAAATTTTAGTTCATACAAGCAAAAACTGAAAAAAAAATCAGTTTTTTATTGGTCGTAGAATATCTGATGCCTTTTTTTATTGACCATAGAATATCTGACACCTATTTTATTTCTATAGGATATTCGATGCTAGTCAGGGCCAATTAAAAAAAAACAAGAAAATTACAATTTTTAAGGGTAAAATCCGACGACAAGACCAATTTTGTGGGTGGCATCAAAGGATGTCGTCATATTTTGGGTTCAAATGTAGTTTTTTTTATTGTTCGGAAAGGCATGGTATTGAACAGGCCCATGAAATGGATTTGTAGTAGTAAATTTTGAGACTCCTCCTATAGGCCCTAATGGTGGGGGAGCCATATTAGAGGGTCACATACTCCTCAACCTTTGACATCCATTTTCTACATGACCTTCCATGTAAAATCCTATGGACCAGACTTGTGATCGACCTACTTTAGGAAAGGCCAAATATTGAACTTTCTCAGTTAATGCAGAGATTTGGCCCTGCAATTTTGCAATATTATCGTCTTGTAGAGGCCTCATGATTCTTAAGCTCCATGGATAAACTTCCATAGCCTAAATATTAATGGCATGATCCAATGCATCACCCAAAGTAGTTATATATTGTTGAGTTAATACGATATGGGTTAGAGGTAACATCCCTTGAATGAACCATTCTCTCTGATGATCCTCATGGATAGGGTTTTCTAATTTCCATATCACGTCCTTAAATATTTGGTTGTATTCCCAAGAGGTCTTGTCATCTCTCTGCCTTATCTCCCGCAACTTAGAAATTGCTTATTGTTGTCACTGAGGTAACTAGAATTTTTCTATAAATATTTGCTTCATTTGAGCGAGCATAAATGCTTACTCTTGAGCCCCTGGATCGTCTTACTTCAAGTACCACTTGAGAGATCAACCTCTCAATATATCAACCTCTCTTTAGAGATGTTTAGTTCTAATTGATGATGTCAATCAGAGTTTAATTTAATGTCAACCCAGGAAGGTAAAATTAGAAGCGCTACCTAAAATATATAGATCTAGAAAGATTCAACTACCTAATGGAGGGTTTGATGTAGCAGGAGCCAATACTCTTTTACAAGAGATTGTACTTTGGTTCCTTCTCACTTAAGCACCTCTGCAATTTAAACAAATCTACCTACTAAAAATAGAGTTCTTATGTTTGCCTGAGATTATAATCCCCTTACAAGGACTCAACTCACAGAATCTCTTACACACATTAAAATATGTTATCTAATTCCTAAGATTCGTTGGAAACTCTAGTCCCTTTACAAGGACTCAACTCACAAAGTCTCGTTCAAATCAATCATACTTGAAATCAAACAAAAACATAAATTAAGCCATACCTAAAATAAGAAAATCAGCATGCAAGTGAGGCCATGGGGGCCCTCCATAACTCCACAAGCACACCTCTTCAAAGGAGACTCAGATGTAGAAGCAAAATCGAAGTATGATTATGTATTTCAAAATGCCCATTACAAACCAACTCTAAGATTACAACTCTCTCTATATCTAAGATTACAAACTTCATGATTTTAAATGCAGGAGATTGTACTCCTATTTATACAATGGGATGAGTAACAAACTCATAAATGTGATCCACTAATCTCTCTTTAGTTCCATACATCTCTCAACCATCTAGACACATAACCCTCTTTTGTCCTTGATCTTCTCCATGAGATCCATGATATCCTCCATGATCTTCTCAATAATCTCTCCATGATCTCCTCAAATTCGAATTTGAACATAGAGTGCCACATAAAGGTGTCTTGGAAGCTTCCTTGGAACCTACACATGTCACAAAAACAATCCACTTTTCATATATGAAGTAAAATATATTAATTTCTAATATTTAATCAAGAATTTCTCTTACAAATTCTTAAAAATAAATAATATTTGGAAAATATAAATGAGACCCATTAATGGTGAACAATAGGGAAAATGAAGTGACATGGTGGTGAATAATGAGTGATACAATGGAAGAATAGGTGAAAAATGTATGGTAATGAGTGATATTTGTATGACGTTTTGAAGCCCAAACAAGAGAATAACTTGTTTGCATCTAGATTTCCTGCAAGACCTTCAGATGGATTTGCATAGAAACCGGTGTTGCTCCACATCCTCATCCACTTTACCCCAAAATTCAAGGTATTGGGTGAGGGATCCTGCATGTTTATTCACCATTAATGGATTTGGAAACCCTAATAAAATGAACCTCGAAGGTCCTGGTGGTGATAAAACTAAAAAACATTTCACACTTCCACTACTACTACTATTCAAAGTGTTAGGAATTATAGAATTTGTAGACGAGTTTGTTAAAGAAATTACCATATTTGTAGATGGGGTTGGGCGAATGGGTGATTTAGGGTTGTTTCCTTTATCTATCGAATAATATTATTTGATATAGGGGGTCTTGTTCATTTGTAGTGTTGCATTTATCTCTTGATTCAATAGAGCATATTTTGGTGTTGCAGGTTCTTATTGTCACGCTACTTCCTCAAGGGTTATGGCTGAGTATTCTTCTTCACCAGTGGAATCTATCCTTACTCTTTCATCCATCTCTTATAATATTCCTTCCTCTTTTATACTACTTCTGAAACCTTCACTTATTTCACCAAATCTCTCCTTCAACCATAGACTAGACAACCTTCCTCGTCTCTACAACTCCTGCAACCTTTATAACTTTTTCCTTTAACTGCTCTCAAAGTCTATCTCCTTCCACAAATGATTGGACCTCTTCATCACTTTTCTCATATGTTTCTTCCACCTCTTCTCAATAATAGCATCCCTCTTTTGATCTGGTTCATCCCTTTCACTTTTCTTTTGACAGCCACCCATATCTCCCATAAAATATTCCTTGACCTAACTCATGAACCCTCTGATAAATCACCCTCCCCTGAGCGTAGACGTTTAAACTGCCATGCCAACTGAAGGAACATGTAACATTCATTATTCGACTAATAAAATATTGATCTATAGATGGATTTCCTACAACAATATTCTTATATCTCCCTCTATAAATGTTTCTTCTTCCTTTGAAAAAGATTAATGATGTTTTGTAGCAAACTTGATAATGTAACCCTTCAAAACAATTTGCACCCAAAAATCCACGGCACAAGAGATATGATGATCCAACAGGTGATGAGCTGCTAAACCATCGACAGTCCAATTATATCTCCTTTTGAATCATTATTCATACTCGGGAGCTTCTTGCAGTCAATCTAACCACTGGAAAACCTCTTCCTGAAACCTAATCCCAAAGAGATCGTACTAGTCACTAGTAGGATCTGAATAGAAAATAATGTGTTGCGCTCACACAAGAACCTCCTAATTTTGTTCCCTTAGAGTCTATCTAAGAAAATAATTTCCCCCCCCCCCTCCAAAAATTCCTACTACAACCCTAACACTCTCTATCATGTAAATAGCCAATATCATATCTTCCCCCCACTCTTCCTGACTTACCACTTCTATATCCTCCTCATGTCATTTTGACCTGTCAATATGCACTTTAACAAGTTCCCTCTTCCTGAAATTATACGTAGCGTAATGATGAGTGAACCCTTTATCCCACCTCCACATAGGTGCACCAGTAATGCCTTCACTAATACATAAGTTTCCATCCTTCAAACTTGATTGATGCGTCGACACAATTCCACTAAACCTCACTACACATGTTCTTATCACTGGTGAAGTGTGCGTGATCAACCCCGACACATCGATAATGTTCATGCAATTATCTTCGTCGCACGCATGTCTTTCACTGGATAAATTCCTTCCAATTTCGTTGATGCATTACATATTGGTGGTTTCCCTCCATTTCCCTACATGCATTGATGATGATCTTCTTCTTATCACCAAATTTCACTGGGTCAGTGAAGTCCTACTTTGTCTTGTGGACTATCTCATCCTCCTCTAGCTCGGATCCTTCTTTATACAATCATTATTCAATATCCTTACATTCCCAATGACTAATCTCTCCACTCCTAATTAGATCACTACTCATTGTTTTCTTATTGTGCCTGACCTACTTCATATTGCACTTGTAATCGAGTTTGTCTATGCCACTAGTAGCTCGCATTCACGTACTATACTATCTTGTTTACTTTGTGTTTCTTGTTTCTATGGATAAACCGTGATAATGAAAATATCTTCTATCATCATATGGGTTAACCACATCACCTGTTGGTCTTGCATTGGATTTGAAACTGACTTTGGAAGAAAATAGGTCCTCCCAGATTCAAAACCATGTTAAATCCTTCAAATATTAGTGGGTTGTTTTGCAGGATTTACAATTTCATGCTACTAATACATCACCTCGATTTTGTTAAGTTTTAATGATGCTATTAAGTTATCAATTCATTTCCAAAATAAGAGCATTAAGAGGATCATTGAAATAAACACAAACACAAGGTATGCAACTTTTTTGTTGGTTCATGTTGTCATTGATTCCAAAGGATTGATGTCAAAGGAACAATGTCTTGTCATAGTATATTGATATAGTGATTGATGGGTCATGTATCAACCTTGATGTCAATGGATTGATTTCAAGAGGAGTCGTAGTCGTATGCATAGATGAATATGGATTAGTGATTTTTCATTGATATATGATGCATAGTTGGTGTAACAACCCTAGTTGAAAATATGCTTAGGGATTATTAAGAAAAATTAATTAGGTGATTAATTGTCATAACATGGTTTTAACTAAACAAAGATTGGCATAATAATATTAATTAAATATTAATTAATTAATTAATTGTTATAATTTTGATTAATTAATTAATTAATTAATTACCTATTACATTCAATGACATGGGTAATAAATTTAAGAGGGTTAATAAATTTAATTGTTTAATTAAATGATTTATGTATACGGGGGGATGAGAAACATTAAATATAAGGATAAGAAACATTAAATAATAGGGTAAGACATTAAATATGTGGATAAGATAATGAATGTATGGATAAGGAAATTTATGAGGAGGAAAGGGTCGGTGAAGGAGGGGTATGACGAGAGGGGTCTTACGGGAAGAAGGCATTATTTTCGGGAGAGGAAGCATTTTGGAGGGGGGGGGAGAGTTCTAGTTTCAGGGCATGGATTTTTTGGTTATGAGTTGAAGTTTTGCAGTCTGGGAGGATCATTACGAGGGGCATCGGTTTGCTGAGGTTTTTGGGCACAGGGGCTAGGATATCCATATGGTATCCTAGAGCTAGGAAGCCAGACAGGCCGCTCCTACCTGGCAGGGAGGAAACGCGATTTGGGCAGAGTTGGTCAGTGCATCAGGCATTAACAAAGTAGCGGGCCGGACAACCGAGTCAATGGAGAAATTAGCATCAGGAAGAGGTAAATTTGTATTATTATCTTAAGTAATTTTTATTCTGTTATGAAATTGTTGTTCATTGATTAATTTAACATGCGTATATGCTGAATTAAAAGAAATTACTGAGTTTTCTGCAATCAAGTAGAAGTTATTGTTTCATTTTATGAAATTAATAGACTTAAATTAATACGATCATTACACATGGTATCATAGCTTCAGTTGAAGCACTGGAGCCTTAAGGGCCTACCTACCCGCCTATCCAATTTAGAAATGGAATTGTACTCACCCAGAAATTAGATAAACTTAGATAAATCTAGGCCTGAGGGCCAAGTTCCAACTCCAAGTTCCAGCACCACCTCCACTTAACCTGCAAGCCAAGTATACATTTTGATTTTAGTATATACACAAATATATATATAATATATATAAAATATGTCTATAAAACGAAATTGGTTTAATATTATATGTATTTAGAGTGTTAAATAAATTTTGACACTTGTCTCAATAAAACAAAATATATATATATATATATATATATATATATATATATATATATATATAT
This sequence comes from Picea glauca, assembly GCA_000966675.3. Classification (NCBI taxonomy): domain Eukaryota; kingdom Viridiplantae; phylum Streptophyta; class Pinopsida; order Pinales; family Pinaceae; genus Picea; species Picea glauca. The sequence continues at coordinate 1,084,061 of JZKD02S1647383.1, read as the reverse complement.
ATAGTATAAACCACATTACTAAAAGAAAACAAATAAAAAAAATAATCGACATATGTAAAAGACATTTAATTAAAATGTAAAATAAATAAATATATGGATATAAATGGAGTAAAAAAAAATGGAGTAAGCTCCATCTGCATTAGTATGCATGAGCCAAGAGGAGATTGCTAGGACTGTGGAATAGGTCCCATTTTCTCTTCACTAGGAACATCAACAGATCCATTCAAAGTTAGTGACGCCATGCATTCATTGAGCATCATTGCATTTATATACGTTTTTGAACAGAACTTAGGAAAAGAATCTAGATCTTGCCTTAGAACAGTTTCCTTGTTGTATATCAGATGACAAAAAAAAATTAATTCTAGTAGCGAAAATGCATATAGTAGTGAAAATGCATTCTATGCATACTGCATGCCAATCCCATAATGCCCTGCAGAGCCCATAGATCGTAATTCTTTGAAATGCACCAGAGAAAATTGTGTTGATTGATTACACATGGTATCGATGACACGTGTTTCCCAGGTTCAAATTCGAGCGCAAGCCTGATGTTCGATGAAGGTCCCAGAAGCCGGCTCGAGAAAAAAACCAGGATATTTTTGGCAAAATTACAGAAATTACTCACAATTCGCTTGAAATAACCCACTGTATTCCGAGATCTTTCCCAGGTTTGGCCGGAAATCGACTTTTGAGCCACGAAAATGCTAAATCATTGTGACAGATGCGCCCTCGGGATGCAAAAATTTACAGGATTCGTTACATCTCTGAGGTAAGCACAGGACCGAGAGCTACTGAACCATATGTAACTGATTACTACCCAAAAAAAATTCAACAAAACATATAGATAGCATAAAAATCAAGAAAACAAAATATATAGACAGAACGAGACTGAATTTGGAAGTTGCGTTGACATCGGGACTCAGAACTAAGAGAAATATTAGAAAACAAATAGAGAATGATAAATGCCCCAAATGAACAACCATGTAATGCATGTCTCATAGAAAATGTTATATTTTATTGAATTGAAACTCTCTGGCCCTAATTTTATGCAGTGGAATTGGAAAATAGGGAACATAGGTTAAAAGCTTTCTAAATACACATATCTGTGCTTATTGGGACAAATTTTAACTGAATTTTGAAAGTGTGAAAATTTAACTTAATTTTTAAACTGTGAAGCAATCTACCTTAAGTACATATATTTCAGTCTCTTAAGTAGCCTCGAGTTTATCACCGATGTATCCTACTTGTCATGGCCTTTCCCTATGAGGTCTGCACAACCTACTTCTAATCTTGAAGTTACAAGCTCTACACAAAAAAATGCTATCCTCTCTCAACTAAATGAAATTTAGTAAGATCATAATCCAACAATAACATCAAAATTTCTAGCTAATCTACTCTACAAATAAAATATTAAACGTCTGAAACATTTCAAAAATGGAAGGGATGATCGGTTGTTTGCTCTCATTGCTCACACGATCTATCCAAAAAGAGGAAAAAATATAAATTCAGTTTGCAGTTCATTGGAATCCAGAAATAACTAAAATAACTTGAAAGAAAGATTCCAATTAAACGACATATTTTCCTAAAATTTACTCTAATTTTCAAACTCTTTAACAGTATAGAACCGTCTACGCGAAGCAATATTTTGGTTTCAAATTACTCACAATAGATGTGTTATTTTGGTGGAATTGATCTATGAGAAAACTCCATGTACTCCTTATGTGTTTCAATTTGTGCACCGAAAATGTTCTCTCTCTTTGTTGGCGGGATCTGTCCAAAATAAATAGGGAAATGAAAATGCAAGAAAAATGAAGAATTCTTTCGATATTATCCTGTGAAACTACAAAATTCATGAATATTCTCACGATTTTATCAGCGTTGTGCCTAATTAACTCCATAAACATAATAACACTTAAAATAAAACATCAATTTATAGCTAAGCCTAGTATTATCAATGCAGAGGTTTACTCTGAATGTAGAAGCTCTAGTAAATAGCGCTCAGCCCACAGAATTATTAGAAATAACAAATGCCCCGTATCCATTTAGGGTGCGAATTAACGAATTAGTTAACCCATGAAATCAAGGTTGCCAAAAATAGCAAAATAGCTGCTAAAGTCTGCATTTTTAAACATAAACCCAATGCATGAGCTCCGAGGAATAGCCTCACACTCATAAAAAATAAAAATAAAATATATATAACCCAACACAAGCGCCAAAGCCATGCACCAAACCATGGGGAGGAGCTGCAGGAGCCAAGCTGCAAACCATACACTTAGAGTTGAGTGTGGAGCAATCGAGGGAGGAGCCTCCTGCCATCACCATAACTCCGTCGCAGTTGCAGAGAAGGAGAGGCTCAGGGTGTGTTCGCAATTGCAAATGAAACAAGCCACATGACAATTAGGGTTAGGGGTATTGAGATAAGTGCATTTAGGGTTTAGGGCACGTGGGCCACATGCGAGGACCCACGATGCCGTATGCAATTTTTTTTTTTTTTTTTTTTATTAAAAGTATTATTTATTTTTTTTTTTTTCATATTTTTTTTTTTTTTTTATATTAACTTTTTAAATTTTTCTTAATTTTAATTTTTAATATTTTTTTTTTTTTTATTTTTTTTTTTTTATTTATTAAAAAAAAAAAATAATATATATATATATATATATATATATATATATATATATATATAGATATATATTTAAATATAGGTTGCAAATTAAAACTAAGTATAGTAATTAATTAAAAGTAAATATGAGTTTTAATTTAAATAATTTAATAATATAGGGTTAAGTATAAATTTTAGAGGTCCATGGGTTTTGAACCCAAGACCCCCCACCAAGCGAAGCGCCTTAAGAAGAGAACTAACACCAATGTGCCCTCATAAGTCTTTACAAATAAATTCTTATACTTAATAGATTAATGGTAACACTGTATGATTAGAGTGGTATCATTATTAGGAAGATACAATATGAAGATTAAGACTAACTGGCTTATTATCTGACTTATTGATCCGGAGCCAACTAACTGAGTTGAATCATAACTATTGAATGCTCTGGAAATCAAGGTAAAGGCTTATTTAGCACTGCTGATCTTTGTATCCCGAAGTATAAACTTTGATTTTCCAAGCGTCAGGCTCACGAGACCATACACAACTCATCGAGCCAAGCGCCAAGTCCCTCCACTCCATTCCACTAGTCAAAGTCAATGCTAAATCTCAATGTAGCATTCAATAATGCCAACACTACCTACCAAGGAAAATCTCACGAGTCAAGCATCGGAGGATATTTAGTTGTAAGTGAAAAGTTAAAAGGACTTAGACTAGGACAAGCGGGAAGGAGGCAACATACGCACTAGGAGAGTAAGCAGAGGAATTGGCAAGTATGGTGCAAGGCTAGCATAGCTATAGGGAAAGGGAGCCAATAGTTATTTTTTAGGGTGAAGAAATCAATTTTAGACGCTTAATCATAATCCTAACCTAGCCAATCCCCTAAAGAGAGTAATGTTTGTTTACAGATAAGTAAAGAAAACTTACACCTAACCCTGTTTCTACTTTGAGTAGCATGATTTTGAATCGTCCTTGAACTCACCCTAAAAACTTTGGTTGATGCAAGTTAAAGCATATAGGATGGTCAGGACTCGAGGGAATCGAGGTAGGGGAGTGTCATCGCAAGCACCACCAACACCACCAGCGCCACCACCACCATTGCCCGAACTAGCTCTCATACTGCGCTCGTTGGATGCCATTAATGAGACTTTAAAGGGGCGAGAACCAGAAGGGACTGAATTGGAACCCCCACCATCTAGAATGGGTAATCTAGAAGCGTCAAGGGATTCAAGGGGAGGACCTCCACCCAAAGACATCACATGACAATTGTAGAAGATCAAACTTCCGGAGTTTTCCGGGGGTCGCGCAAGTGAACGCGCAAAAGCATGGTTGGAAGGCATGATAAGGTGTTTTGCCTTAAGGGACTATGCATCCAACTCAAAGGAAAAGATCGCAGTTTTTCAGTTAAGAGACAACGCCTTGAACTGGTGGGCCAACCTAGAAAGACAACTGCATCTTACCCCAGATAAAGTATCTTGGGAACTTTTTGAGAAGAGGTTCCGAAGGAAATATCTTCCAGCTTATTATGAGGAACAACAGGTAGGGGCATTTCATGCCTTAGTACAGGGAAACAAAATTGTAGAAGAATATGAGATCAGATTTATGGAATTGGTCAAATATGTTTCATGCATGGATAATGACCAATGACAAACATAGTGCTTTGTCTATGGATTGAACCCTAAGATAAGAGCTATGGTGCGGATGTGGAAACCATATTCATTAGTGGAAGCAGTGGAAAATGTGTGTTATGCAGAGGAACACATGAACTTAACCAGGGGTACAAGACCGACATTTCCACATCGTCCTGGATTCGTGGGGAAGGCCCCGAGGACATTTCCCAGGGGAGGGGGCTCAAGGCCACTGCCATATGGTAACAGAGTCATGCCAAGGATAGTAGCCACAGGGATTTCAATAGCAGCAAGTGCATCATCTCGTTCATCACCAACGACACAGACAATTCCACGACCATCTCAGGGAACAACTAGTAGGGGCAGGGGTTTTAGGGGAAGGAACTCATTTCGAAGACAGTCACATAACAGTGCACGGGTTCAATCTTGTGTTACCTATTAGGGGTGCGGAGGACCCCATTACCAGCGTGATTGCCTAGAGTTATAATCAGGGTTCATGAATAGAGAAGGAAAGACACTGATGGGGAGAGCAAGTAGTAGCCACCAGATTTACGCAACGGTTAATAATCGCTAGGCCGAACATCAATCCATGGTGGTGGAGTCATCAGGTACACTAAATCATATCAATGTTGAGATTTTATTTGATTATGGTGCTAGAGATAGTTTTATTTCACCATCTGCATTAGAAAAGAGTGGGTTGGCAGCCTACGAGCATGATGACTTTAAACAAGTCGAGAGTGCTTTGGGAGAAAAAAAAGCGGTAGGACCTAGTGTTGATAATGGTATAGTAGACCTAGGAATGTGTACTACCAGGTTGAAGGTATATGTCACTGCTCTCAGGGCATATGACCTAATCATTGGAATGGATTGGTTAGCAGCTCACCGAGCCTTGGTAGATTGTTTCGTAAAGAGGATGATTTGTGTCGACGATGAAGGAAGACCAGTAGAGATCCAGGGTGTACGGGGAAAAGTGTTGTTACGCTTTATATCAACTATGAAGGTTAAGTGATGCTTGAGGCAAGGGTGTTGACTATATGTAGTGGAAGTAGGGAATGAAAGGAAGGGACCCTCATTGGATCAGTACCTGGTATTGTCAGAATTTAAGGATGTTTTTTCGAACAAGTTACCAAGATTACCTCCTGAGAGGGAGCTTGATTTTACTATTGAGCTAAAACCTAGTGCATAACCAATATCCAAGACTCTGTATCGGATGACAGCACAAGAACTTTTTGAATTGCAAATGAAGTTGAAAGAGTTACTGGACTTAGGGCTAATAAGGCCCAGTGTCTCACCTTGGGGTGCACTAGTAATTTTTGTAAAGAATAAGGATGGATCCCTACGACTATGTATAGACTACAGGGACATAAATTGTGCTACAGTGAAAAATAGGTACCCAATTCCGCGAATAGATGATCTTTCGATTAGATGAAAGGAGCAGTGGTATTCTCAAAGATCGATTTGCGATCAAGGTATCATTAGTTAAGGATTAAGGAAGGCGATATCCCAAAAACTTCCTTTCGAACTCGGTTTGGACATTACGAGTTCATCGTAGTGCCTTTCGGATTGACCAATGCACCAACAATATTCATGAGCCTCATGAACATCGTATTATGGAAGTACTTAGATCGATTTGTACAATTATTTCTAGATGACATCCTCATCTATTCCAAGAATGAAAGAGAACATGAGGAACAATTGCGAGTAGTGTTGTCCTGCCTTAGAGAGAAAAAATTGTGTGGGAAGTTGTCGAAATGTTCCTTCTTCTAGAAAGAGATTCACTATTTAGGTCATATCATTTCCGGTGAAGGAATATATATGGAACCAGAAAAAGTAAAGGCCATTATGGAATGGCGAGTGCCGAAAAATTCCCATGAGGTGAGAAGCTTCATGGGGATAGCAGGTTATTACCAGATATTTGTGGAACGATTCTCAAAAATAGCGAAACCCATCACCACTTTGCAACGCAAGGGGGTCAGGTATGAATGGACAGAAGAATGTGATAATGCATTCATTGAGCTTAAGAGGTTACTAACCAGTGCACCAATTCTACGAGTGTCATATATGGAAAAGGACTTCACAGTCTGCACGGATGCCTCGAAGCAAGGGTTGGGGGCCATGCTAATGCAGGATGGAGGAGTGATAGCTTATGCATCAAGGAAGTTGAAGAAACATGAAGGTCTATACGCAACTCATGATTTAGAGTTGGCAGCTGTAATTCTAGCTCTGAAAATATGGAGGCACTATCTTGTGGGGTGAAACTTTGAGCTCAAAATAGACCATCAAAGTTTAAAACATCTCTTCACTCAAAGATATCTGAATGCCAAGCAAAGGCAATGGAGTGATTTTATGAGTGAGTACAATTTTGGTATTTCGTACATCAAGGGAAAGGAAAATTTGGTCGCAAATGCCTTGAGTAGGAGACCACGTATCTTCTCCTTGGTAACCTTAAAGGTTAATCTGAGGGAACATGTGTTGACACAACTCCAAGGAAATAGTTGATATTTAAAGGTTACTTCAAACCTCCAGAGTGGGAGGCAGTTAGATCCAAAGTATGAAGGATATAGTCTAGAAACAAACGAACTGTTAAGATATCGAGGAAGGATGTACATCCCTGAGAATGGGGATATTCGAAGCATCATACTGAAGGAATCCCATAGAGAAATTTATTGTGTGCATCCAGGTGTGAAGAAGATGTACGCAGATATAAGGAAGCTCTTCTTCTGCGTATGCATGAAGTGCATTGTAGTCCATTTTGTCACGAAGTGCTTAGAATGTCAACAAGTGAAAGACGACCACCATCACCCGGCATGCCTCCTACAACCACATGATGTTCCTATGTCCAACTGGGAAGTCATCTCTATGGATTTTGTTGTGGGGTTGTTGCTCACATCTCATAGACACAATGCCATTCTTGTGATAGTGGATAATTTAACCAAGAGTGCTCATTTTATTCCGGTTAGAGACACTTACGATGTCACTGATGTGGCACGTGTGTTTGTAAGMAAGGTTATCTGTTTGCACGAGATACCTAAGAAGATAATTTYAGATAGGGACTCCAGGTTCACTTCTAGGTTTTGGACAAGTTTGTAGTCAGCGTTGGGGACTCAGTTGAACTTAAGCACAGCTTATCATCCTGAAATAGATGGGAAAACTGAGAGAGTAAATCAAGTCATGGAATACATGCTTAGGATGTATGTAATGGATAATCAAACCCAGTGGGAGAAGTAACTACCTTTGGTAGAGTTTGCCTACAATCACCGTTTTCATAGCTCCATCGGAATGCCATCCTACGAAGCTCTGTATGGAAGTCCATGCAGAACACCATTGAGTTGGGATAGACTAGAAGACCGAGTAATAGTTGGGATAGAATTGATTCAAGAGATGGAGGAACAGGTGATTCAGATTAGGCAGAGACTAAAGGAAGCACAGGATAGGAAGAAAAGTTATGCGGATGCACACAGGACTGACCAAAGTTATGAAGTGGGAGACCAGGTTTTCATTCGTATCAGGCCTAATAAGAGTACCGTATGGTTTTGGAAGGGGACAAAGTTGTCACCTTGATTTACAGGACCATTCAAAATCCAAGAGAAAACTGGACCCATTGCCTATCGTCTCGTACTACCACCCCACTTGCATAAAACTCAATATGTTTTTCATGTATCTGTTTTACATCATTATGTTGCTGATGAATCACATAAACTAAATTGGAAGGAATTGTAGGTATCGTACGTGGGAACCCTCACGGTAGAACCATTACGCATATTAGACCGTAGAGTCCAACAGCTCAGGAACCATCTGGTAGACCAAGTTAAGGTCCAGTGGGACAAGTACAGTCCAGGATCTGCTACTTGGAAAGATGTCGAGACACTACGACAAGACTATCCCTCACTTTTTTTTACCACCTCGAGAATATGTTTCTTGAAGGTTGGGTGTATGTAACACCACCTTTTGACTTAGACAGACATGATTACCTGAGGCCTATATAATTTATTTTCTAGTCACAATGAAACTATTAAGTGATACACTTAAATTTTAAAATGTATGAACTTTTATGAATGTTTAAATGTTATTGATGATGATGTATATAATGCGATCTACTAGGTGAATGTAAATTTTACGAATGTTTAAATGTTATTGATGATGATGTATATGATGCGACATATTGTGAGAATGTGAATTTAATGAATGTTTAAATGCTATTAGAATGATGTTGGATATGATCCAATCTATTTTGGGTAAATGATAATCTTATGAATGGGTGTTGAAATTGAATTATGGGATATATGAGATCTATTTCTAACTGGAAAACTTTGATGTTAAGTTGTTGGTACAAGGATACCAAATAGAAATGATGATTGTATGCAATTACCTGATGATAATGCATAGAAATGTATGAGTTTGTGTTACAGACTAATCTGCAGGTTATGGGCTATGAAATAGCCAACGTAATGATGATGAAAGTGGATATCATGACCACTAGCCAAGAAACATTATGGTATGAATATAGTATGTGAAATTGTATTGGTTTGGATGCATTTCTATGATATGTGGACCAGTGCAGGATTTCAAGTGATGACACTACCCAAAATCGAATAAACGATGAAAAAACCCCAGCAACATGGTGCTATGGTATATTCCATTGTAGGGTGTAGACTCTAGTTATGATTAGGAGGGGTGGAGTCATTTCCCACCGTGTATCCTCTGAAACCTGAAGTCATGGGAGGACGGTGTTAGTTCATGCTCCCTAAGACGTGTGATGATGACTGTCACATGCCTACTAGGGAAACTTGGTCGAGATAGTGACACTTCCACTTACGGGTTCTATTTGGAGTTAGGTCAATATAGTTGACACTCCAAGATAGTCTAGTAGAGGAAGGATAGGAATGGAGATTGAAGTAAGTTAGGGAGGAAGGATGAGTAGAAATAGCTGAGAAAGTATGGAGATTTGTCTTGTGGTGGAATTTAATGTTTTCCCTTCAAAAAAAGAAAATAAATGTGTATATATGAATATTCATAATTACGTAACTAAACCACAGCTGTCTAAATAAAATTGTTGAACTGAATAATAGTAATTAAATTATTTCTCAAACAATTGATTGGTTTGTTTTCTTTTATAAAAGACTAGTCTTGTTGATTGGATTGGAAGCATACATAAATTACTAAAGGATGATAGTTTTTTATTATTAGTACATGCACGACACTTGTATGTACTCGCTACACATGCATTTCTTGTACATATACACTAGTATGTATGAGTTTTCTTAACTTACTGATAATGTCAGTTAATTTTTATGAATGTGTGAACCATGTTTCTTTTCCTTTGTACCATAAGATACCTTAAGTTCAGGACGGAGTTTCTTGAAGGGTGAGTGTATGTAACAACCCTAGTTGAAAATATGCTTAGAGATTATTAAGCGAAATTAATTAGGTGATTAATTGTCCTAACATGGTTTTAACTAAACAAAGATTGACATAATAATATTAATTAAATATTTATTAATTAATTAATTGTTATAATCTTGATTAATTAATTAATTAATTACCTATTACATTCAATGACATGGGTAATAAATTTAAGAGGGTCAATAAATTTAATTGTTTAATTAAATGATTTATGTATATGGGGGGATAAGAAACATTAAATATAAGGATAAGAAACATTAAATAATAGGGTAAGACATTAACTATGTGGATAAGAT
>JZKD02S1647383.1:1034226-1051215 GCA_000966675.3 Picea glauca | reverse complement strand
GAAGATTGTTGAAGGATATGGGTCATGCAGTGAAATATACTACTACCATCTTTTGCGACAACATCTCAGCCATAGCTTTGTCCAAGAATCATGTGTTTCACAAGAAAAGTAAGCACATTGACACTCGCTATCACTTCATCCGCGAGCTAGTCAAAGAGGGGGAGATCATCTTATTGTTTTGTGGCTCCAAGGAGCAGTTAGCGGATATGTTTACAAAGCCATTAGGAAAACTTTCATTTGAGTATCAGAGACAACACTTAGGCATAGGTAGTGTGGATGATGTAATCCCGTTCGTAATTAAGAGGGAGTGTTAGAAATAGTAATTACTCACTAGCAGTTAACAGTCAGTTAAACTTTAGCAGCTTTTATGGCTTTTCTGCTTTTACCAAGTTAGAGATTTATTCTATTTTCGACTCCACTTTAGTTGAGTTTGCATGCTTTTACGCATGCCTGTAAACCATTGTAAATATACACATTCGCGTGTATTGTAGATAGTTGTATAATCAAGCTCTTTCAGTTTTCTGTTTTGTATTTTAGATTCTTTCTGCGTTGCATACTTTATCAAATGGGAGGTAGCTATCATGTTCATTCTTCTTTATAGTTTCTATACTTGATATACTATCCCTGTTCCTTATTGATTCAGATTCATACTGAATGCTATTCCAGATTCATATATATTTCATTGATGTTATGGTTATGAATATTGGACCATGTTTACCCCTAAGACAAATCTATCTACGATACATTCAAACATAATTCATAAGATAATTATGAATATTGGACCATGTTTACCCATAAGACAAATATATCTACGATACATTCAAATATAATTCATAAGAAAACATGACAACACAAAGATTCGGTCTCATCTCCTTAGCACTCCTTTATTGATTCTTTAGAATGTTACATTCATGAACTATGGAACCCAGTCATATGGAGTAACCCCTAACAACAAACTATAACTCTAGAGATGAACGGTGAGGAAACAAATTCAACCTAAAGGAACCCCAATTTTTCAACCCTTTACATATTTATATAGAAATCTACAACTAAAAACCCTAATCTATTCATCTCAAAAATACCCCATTACAATGCATACTTCCCTTAGCTAAGTGGTTGTTTGTGTTTCTTTTCTCTTTGTATGCTACTTTTCTATTGTTCTTCTATTTTTGGAATGTCGAGTTGTCATCCTTTTATCATGCTTTATTCTTTGCTTTCTTGCTTTATCCCTTGTAAGATTTATTCTTCTATATGCACACTCTCTTCTTTCTCTGCACTTTCCTCCTTGTGTGCATTGTTCCTTATCTGGATGCTACCTAGCATGTTATTCTCCAAAACTGTAACAAAACTCAAAGAGGCCTCCAACACACACCTGTGTCTCCTTTCGAGCCACAGTACTGTGCATGCTCTTCCATGTAGAAATGAAGTTTTGAGAGGAGCATGCCGAAATGAAGTTTTGAGAGGCATCATTTGCTATCTGTACCTCTTTGATTACTGTATCCTTTGTTTCTACTATCTTTTGTGCCCCTGCGGGATCAATTTTGTAAGTTTTTCCTCTCCTTCAATCACTTCCTGCTTGACCTTACCATGCAAAGTGGCCAACTCTCTAATTGTCTTCACTGCCTCTTCCTTGAGTGGTCTTAGTCTGTATTAAAGGATTTTTTGTTGATCCCTCATATTTTGTACCTACATGTATGATTGTCTATGTGTTAATATGGTTGTCATCCGCTCTGTTGGGTGATCAAGTTTGCAAGTTTGTCCTCTGTTTCAATCACTTCCTGCTTGACCTTACCATGCACAGTGGCCAACTCTCTAATTAGCTTCACTACTTCTTCCTGCAATCTATTGAAGGATCTTTTGTTGATCCCTCATATTCTCTACCTACATGTATGACTCTCTCTGTGCTAAAATGGTTTTCATCCACTCTCATTGAAGTGTCGTTATCTTCTATGAAGCCTGATGTGCTCTTTCTTGTGTTTCTCTTAAGCGTGCTTCCACCACCTTCATCTCCGGGTCTTCTACCAACTTGGTCCATATTTTTGTACTCTCCTCACACAACTTGGGGTACTCTCCTTCTACTTTCTTAATATTGAAGACTACTATCATTTCCATTCTCTCCCTTTTTTAACGCACCTCTCGAGGCTTTCTCGACATGCACTGTAATTTAAAATCTTCAATATGCTCATGGAATCCCTTAATGACAACCCTGATTTTCAACACTTTGTCCTCCATAGTAGCTTCTACTACTAGAGGGACTTATGGAATTGCCTTATATAGCTTCTCGACTACTGCTTCAGTTTTATGCACTATGGCTTCAACTTCGTCCTTCTCCTTTAATGATTTATTGGCCCTCTCCCATCATCTTTATTTTTCAGAACTTCTTCTACACTCCTTTCTACTTCCCTCTTTTGTTGAAGTGTTGTGTTATATTTCTCCTGTAATTGGGCTCTTTCATCCTTTATTCTTTCCAATTTTTTGTGTGGTTCCTCTCCTTTGTTCTTCATTTCTTGCAATAGTCCTACTTGCAAGTCCTGTAGTATTTGCATGGGCATATTTGATATGACTATATTGAGATATCTCAATGCATTGACTTGTTCATGTAACTCTCTCATTGACAACTCTAGGGCATATGTCTCAGTATATAAGGTTTTATGCCCTACGTTTAGCTATGTGAAGGCCAACTATGCACTTTATGCCCTACTTTTAGCTATGTGAGGGCCAACTATGCACTTTCTGCTTCTCTCCTGGACACCGTCGATAGTGCTTCCCTGGTCCTTCACTATTTCGTGATGCTTGTTTCTTATAGCATCTATTGGAGAGCTACTAGTTGATCCTCCACTTTCTTTTGTAGCTCTTCTTGCTTCCTCATTGCTTCCTCCCATATTTATTTTGTGGCATCACATACCATGTATCTAATTCTATCCATATTGTTATTAGTTAATCTATAAAATGGTCTATCTTTATGTGCTTTGGCCTTCTTGTGCGCCCCATTGTCAGTTTTGTCCCCATATTGTTCCTTTTTTCCGTTCTCTTGGGACTAGATGCTACACCACTCTTGTGGGTGGTCGAGGATGATCTTTTGTGCCATTGTTCTACTCATCATCAAGATCCTCATCACTTTTTCTTTCTGTTCTCCCTCGTCTAAGTTCCTTTTTTTCTTGACTATGATTTTCAAGTCTTCCTCTAAGCCATTGACTATCAAGCTCATGTCATCTATTGTCAACCTGTAACTAGTTGGCAACCATTGTAACTAGCTGGCAAACATTGGAGCATTGGATCCTTATTTACCTACACATACATATGGTGCATTCCCTCTCTAAACCACACAATATCTTCATATGCTGCTAACTTTTCAACTAATATTCATGGTGTGCACCCAACTATATATGTGATGTTTTCCAAGTAGACAAAAAGATGTGGCAATATTGTCATTTTGTGTTGTCTTAATTGTTGAGTGTCATAAATTGGCATACCTTGCAGCCAAATTGTTCCTACCTGATGTGTGTATTCGTTGGTAATATCCTAGTTCTTTCCACTCGATCAGCGCAATCAAGATCAACAACCATGCATAATGGAATTATGTGCCCTTTTCCTTGGCCTCTATGTAATCTTGTAAAAAATTGTTTACTAAAAAGGTAGATGAGTTCAGTTGAACCCCTTCAACACATTTCATCGTGGCTGCAATGACTGCAAGTGGTACCTCATCTTTGTAACATTTTCATAGTAGTTTGTAGGAAAATACATGTGTTGAAAACATCACATTTTTATCATTCAAGCTTTTGACATCCAGACCCCTCTTTCCCCTAAACATCTGGAATTTTTCCTTCACTAACTCTGAAATAGTTCACTTTCCTTCCTTGTTAAATAAAATGGTCAGGCCCTTATCGGCCTTTGGAAGTCATGTTATATGCATAATTAATGAAATATTGATTGAGACTGGGGGATCGAGCTAGAGTATACCCCCATGAAAACAACTTAACAATACCTTCACGCATGCATTAATTTATGTACTCCTCCCAAAATGAAGAATTTCAAATAGGTTCAATATTCCATCCTTCTCCAACCATAACGCTCACTCCTGTGGCTCTAGTAGGATTTCTCCTATGCCTTGGATGCTTCTAGTATGAAATTATTTCTCCCTCACCAACTCCAAGAATTTTTGTGCATCAGTGATGTCATCGTCCATAAACTTAAATATGGAAATCTTCCTAAGCATATCTTTGTCACTACTTACACCAACCGAAATTGGTGTTATTGGCAATGGGTACTTCCCATTGGATAGTACATTGACAGGTGGTGTAGTTTCCATCTACGCTGGTAGTTAGTCTATCTGAAATATTTTCAGTGGCACTGAAGCCGAACCTTTGGCTACCTCCTCGACCTATGGTGATGATATTGGTCGCTTCTCCTATTTTCTCCCTGCAAAAAATGGTCCTCCAAGTTTCGACGGTGTTGTTTGTTTCCTAGGATGGATTCCTCAACTAGTTTTGCATCTCTATGTGAGTAGTTGTGGATTGGATTTGATGTTATTGAATTATCTCTCGTTCTCTCTATTTTTCCTCTCTCACATACAAAAATGACTTACCTTTCATGACCTTGTATTGTTTTTGTGTCTTCGTGCCAACTATACATGTCTCAACGTACCTTAACTGCCTTGTCTAATATTCCACTAAGGGTGATGAGTTGTTTAATTAAATGTTCTTTTATTGCCAAATCCTTCATGTGAACTTTATCTGTCGTGATTTCCGGTGGATTTTACCATTTACTACTGTACGACACCTTTATGACTTGTCAATACCACTTTACAACTCTTGTTTGCATTCTTTAATGATTTTAACAGTCTTGTCATTGCCAAATTGTGCAACATTTTTTATTGTTCCATCGTTGTGATTTGCAATCTATCTCTTCTATGTATTCTTCATGAATTGATGCAGTTCCATTCCAATGCATGATAGACATCCCAACTATGCAATCTCCAAGGCCTTGTACTTTGTAATATTTTTCCTTTTTTCCTTATCTATGTTTTATTTGATTTTATTCCCTTTTCTACTTTTTATTTGTTTATTTGTGTTTTTCCTTCCTACTATGGTACAACTAATATAATACATGGGTTTTGGTGCAGCCCAGATTAATGCGCATATTGTTGGTCATCTCTATACAGTTTCAACCAACTTCCATTCATCATACCTCCAATGACTTCTCCATTCAAGGTTCCTAACTGCACAACACTTGTCTCTGTTATGTGATGAATCACATAGGGTCCTAACCGGTGCATTCTAAACTTTCCTCAATGTTGCATGAACTTGTTTTCATAGAGTAGTACCATATCTCCCACTTGAAAATTTTTTTTTTGATGTCTCAATCATGCCAATATTTCTCTCTAGCCTTCTAAACTTGCTTATTAAAACCGGTGTCAAATCGATCTTACTCAAGTTTTACTAACTGTGCCAATCTCTCTTCCATTGCACCAGTGTCTGATAGCTCATTTATTTATGTAATGTGCACGATAGGTAGAATGAACTCCATTGGCATCACTCCTTAGTGCCCATATACCAATCTGAAAGATGACTGACCTGTAAACTTTTTACTTTTCATTCGGTAATCACATAATAGTGTGGGAACTATTAAGTCTCAATCGCCTCTCCCTACATTGAAAATTGTGTTCAAGGAATTATCCAATATTTTATTGCAAGACTCCACTGTTCCATTAGCCTGAGGATGATATGAAATACTCTTATGATGATGGATTTGTAACTCCTCAGTAAATGTTGCAACTTTCTTATTAAAAAAGTGTGTTCCTTGATCACTACATAATGTGTGTGGACATGAAAACCTTGTGACTATATTCTCAAGAAAAAATCTCGCAACAGTCTCTGCGATGCAATCTATAATTGGGGAGGCTTATGCCCATCTTGTGAAATACTCTGTCACAGTGATAATGTATGTTTCCCCTGATCTTCTTTCTTGTGGATTGATTGGTCCTACAAAGTCCTATGACCCACTTATCAAATGCTTGCAACGTAACATGTGGATTTAAAGGAATTTCATCTCTCCTTGACGACTTTCCCACTCTTTGAAATACATCACATGAATGATAGTGTTCCTTCACATCTTTGTGAACTGTAGGCCACCAAAGCCTTAGGTAAAAAACATTTTGTGCAGTTTCTTTCCCTGCATAATTTCCTCCTGTAATCTCCTCATGTTCTTCTTCAAGTATGATTGGTATCTCATGTTCCAACATGTCAGATCTCAATATTCCATTTGTACCCATCTTGTATAAATTCAATGCAATCAAGTGATAATTTGTTTCTTTCACTACCAATTGTTTCTTCTATGATACAATCATCTCTGATGGATCCATGCTTGTACTTAGAAAATGTATGATGTACGAGAATTATTCATCCACCATCTTCATTGTAAACACATGTACATATCGTAAGTTTTCATCTAAATTTCCTACATGTTCACGTGAAAATATGTGTGATAGATGATTTGGCCCTGCATTTAGCTTCCACGGTTTCACTATTACCTCAAAATCGTATTCATAGAAAAATAATATCCATCTACATATTCTCCCCCCCAACACTGGTTTATTGACTAATCATTTTAATGCATAATGGTCTGTAGACATCCTAAAGTGAGACCCCAATAAATAAATTATGCACTTCTGTAGTGCATTGACCATTGCCAATCCTTCTCATTTTGTGGTAGTATAATTATTCTCTTCTATATAAAAATTCGTACTTTCAAAAGTGATAGGATGATATATGTCTCCTTCCCTTGGTTGTGAAAACACTACACCCATGGCTATGGATGATGCATCTACATGTACATGGAACTCTTTGCTCCAATCTTGAAAGATAAAAATCGATGTGGTTACTAGTTTCTCTTTCAAAGTGTGGAATCCCTTATAACGATATTCATTCCATTGAATCCCTTATACTGATATCTCCCCCACTCTATCGCGAAAGTGGTCTTGTGTGATCCTCTTGCATAATTTTTATCTGATGGTACCCAAAGAATCCATATGTGAAAGAACATGTCTCTTGTCCTCTTACATTCTCCAGTACCTCATCTATGAATAGTTTTGGAAATGGATCATGTAAATATGCGTCATTCATCTTCCTCATATCGACACAGATCATGATCCCTTCTGTATTTTTCTCCTACACTACCATTGGACTGGTCCATCCACATTCCTTTATCAGTTCAATAATTTGTGCATCCAACATCCTATCTAGTTCAACTTTCACCTTCTCTTTGTACTTTCGATTTAACCTGCAAACCTTCTTGTGCACTGGCTTAGTGCCTGGTTTCAGTGGAATATTCATCTCACCTAAGTCTCCATCTAACCCCTTCATCTATAAAAGTGTTGTTGGGAATATGTCTTGGTATTCTTGTAGTGAATATGCAATCTTATCTATTGTCTCATCACTCCAATAATCTCTTATGTGCCCAAACTTGGGATTTTTTGTTGTCTGAATGTTTATCTTCTACGTATTTATTGACTTTTGTATGCGACGGACTCAAGATATAGCCCTTATACTGCTCATTCTCCTTCTTTTCCAGGTACATTTAAATTTCTAGGATCGTCCTCATCATGTTCTTCCTTAGCTACATTGTAGCATTCCCATAACTCATGGAAATTTATATTGGCTCTGTGTGCACCGCACATTGATACTACCTCCATTGTTTCTTCTTCCATGAAAATATTACTTTGAATAGACTGTAACATTGCATTTATTTATGGAGACTCATTTTTGAATGTGAATGTGAATCTGAACCTCTAGATCAACTCTTCCCACCATGTCATCTCCCTGGGCATTTCCAACTCCAAATACTACTTCTTTGGAACTATGTCCTGTGTGAATATACATTTGTGCATCCACTCTATCTCTGGTACCGAAATCCATAAAGCCCTGCACTACTCAACATGGTCGGATGGGTAGCTTTCTCCTATATACTTATGTGAAATGTCTTCTTCCTTAGCACAAAACATTATTTTCATGGGTCTATTACACTCTGACCAATATTTTATCCTTTCTCTATGTGCATCCCACCATCTAGTCTGGGTTTCCTTTAGGAGGACATCAAGTGCTAACATCCTTTTTTGTTCGAGTACCTGTGATTCAAATGTCTTTACAAACATGCTTATATCAGTTAATTTTTCATACCTAGGTGGATCATACAACTTTGTTCCAATATAGCGCAAGGATCAGTTTATGCGTGCACACCATCTAGTTGACACTTCATGCATCCTTTGTTTCCAATGCTCAACAATTGTTTTTGAATCTGACACGCACAAACTAATACTTCTCCAACTTAGCACACCATCAACTATCGAGTTGACATAATCCTCCATCCGCACAATCATGTTATATAAGTTTTTAATTTTGTTCATTGTTTTTGGCTCTATGTGTCTTTTTCCTTCTGATGCATCCAATGGTGCAATGAATTTCAAATCTCAAACCTCAAATATCATCTACCTCCATTTCAAGTTAATGATTGCATGGTTATCGAAATCCCATTCGAGTCCCATGAATGCACAATATGGTTCACTATCGTTCATGATCTCAATAGCTTCAAAGTCTACCATGTTGTGCACCCCATCTACGTTCATAGGTATTCTTGTCAAACGACCAATTGGGACTATTTTGTGTTGATATACGAGACTTAACTTAATAGGAGACCACACTAACTTGGGTTTTCCCATCAAATCCCATTTCTTCTTAGGAAAAACTTTCGCATCGGATCCCAATTTCAAGATGACATTATCCACATCATACATCCCAATATATGCAATGAATTTGTATTGTTCATTGGTTCTCGTCCTGTGCAGTACCTGATTTACCATCCTTTGTATGACACGAGTTTCCTTTCCTCGTGTGGAATCATCAATCATGTTATAGAGTGTACTCAATGTAGTTTCATCCTTCATTAGCTCTACACAGCTCCTCAATAATTATGTTAGTGTGATTACCTTTTCAGTTGGCTTCTCTGGAATGGCCTAATCCTCTACATGAGGCACAAGTGACGTTGATGCTCCCCAATCCTGTCCAAGTACTTATTTTCTCTCTTTCTGATATGTTTCCCTTTCATGTTGAGGATAAAAATTTGGCAAAGGCCCTACTGACTTCCTTACCCATTTATTAGTCTACTTTCCTCCATTTTTTCATATAAGACCCTATTTTATCTCCTCTACAAGTAATAACTGTTATCCTTGGTCCTTCATTCCATTTTCCAGTTGATATCCTCTGCATATTCTGATTTTGATTTTGTTTTGGGTTATCTTTGTCCTGCCATTTCATAACTAGTTGAGGAAAAATCCTCTTTCGCATGATCCAATGATTTGTAGTATGCTCATGTTGTACATGGATTTGGGCAGTAACAGGCCAAGTGTCTCGGTTGATTATAGTTATAACATATTATCTGTCCTCTTCCTCCTCTACCGAAATTTCCTCTGCCTCGACTTATACCAAAGTTTCCTTTGTTTTGTTGATTGAAATCTCTTTGATTGTTATATTGTGGACAACCCCCTTCTGCTACAACATTCTCCTCTTGAATCCTGTACATATCTTATGTGCATTTCCTCATCAATTCGAATGCATGAAAATCCTTCTCTTCATGTCCCAGACACTTGCAAAAATGGCAAAACAAGTTCCTCCGTGTACTCTGATACTTCGGTAGTAATGGACATTCAGTGGGACGATGGGCCCCTTTATTACATATCTCGAGGTAACCTCCTCCTGGTAATGGATTCATCTCTCCAAATGGGAAATAATGCACGAATGTTGGGCATTCTTCCTTATGATGGCCTTCAGCTTTGCACTTAGTATACCAAAATTGTTCTTGTTTCTCCTTCCCTTTTGTAATTTTAGCTAGTTGAATCGTCAACACAACCAACTCCGTGTGAACTTGTGCCATTCCTCCAATGTCTCCTACAAGATATGACTCTAATTTCATTTCAATTTCCAGTGCCTCAGGCTGCAATGCAACCTTCTATTGAATCAATTGCCTGTGGATGTGTGGTAGAAGCCCTGCAATAAACCATTCTTGATGATGTTAATCTGGGATCTCAAAATTTAGTCTAGCCATCACATCCTTAAATATTTGATTGAAATTCCATACTGACTTTGTTTGCACCTATTTAATCTCCTTCATTTTTGTGATGTACTCCGACTCTGAATTTGGCTTCTTGTACTCTTTCAGCAGTGCTTACCTTATCTTGGCCAAAATCATGGCCTATCCTATCACTGTGATACTCTGCAACTTCATCTACCATACTAGTGAATGACCTCTAAATGTTGTTGCTAATAAATATTAGTTTAATAAATTATTAATTTAGATATTTTTTAAGACTTATTTTATAATATAATTGTATTGGTAGATGGACCAATTAATGGGGGGGGGGATAAGGTGGTTGAGTGTTTAATGAGGGGAAGGCGGTTGGATAAGGGAGGAGAAGGAATATAAGGCATGGGGGGAGGACTAGGGAAGGGGCATCTTTGGGGTTGAGTAGTATTTTCAATTAAGGAGAAGGGGATAAATTGGGGGAAGGAAGAGGAAGTTGTTTGGGGCTGCATCTATTCTAAGTTTTTCTTACAGCTTACTAGAGGTCTCTCACAGGGGCACATGTTGCTGGGAATTTTGGGCTCGGGGGCCAGGAAACCGTAAGGAATCCTAGGTCTAGGGAGCTAGATAGGTTGTTCCTAGCTGGTTGGGAGGTTAATCAGTTTGGGCAAAGCTTCAGTTTGGGAAGAGCTTTAGTTTTGGCAGAGCTTCAAAACAACATCAGTTTGAGGTAGATATGTTTCATTATCATTATTATTATGTCATTGTTCATTATTTTTATACTGTTCATTATTATTATGTTGAACATGTTGTTCATTAATATGCTGTCCATTTTTAATTTTGTTGAACATTGTTATTATGTTGAATAGTGAATAAAGAAGAAATTATGATAGAATTTCTATATTTAGATTTATTTTTTATAAGGCTCTGTATAGATAGGCCTTACAATTTCACCCTTTCATCATGACTGTACCTATTTGTCTCTTATATATATCAAGGAGATCTAGTATTAAGATCATATTATCTAATCTAATATTGTATTATGAAGTGGATATATTTTATAAGGAGGTTTCCCCCTCAAATTGGACCACAATTATTGACATTTTATCATTTTTAAGGCACTATATCATAACATTTGGTATCATAGCTCATTCTTCCTAGGGTTTTTCTTCTCCAAGAAACCCATCTTAGAATTTTCGCTATAATTGTTTTTCAGGGATGAATCAGATCATGAAAATTGGAGGTTATTCATGGAGGATATCTAGGAATATATGGTAACATTTTCAGCTTATGGGTCATAATACATTCGGAGATACACCCTGTGGAAGATAGGACATCCGACTAGTCATATTAACTAGTCTCAAACAAGTGTTTCGGGTAAAATAGTCATATCATTTTCAAAAAAGATCTAAATTATGTGTGACAAGTTACATTGGAACAAGGATAGTATTTAGTATTTATTCTACAATTTTCATAATTTTATATCACATATTGTGCGAGTGGAACTATATACAAGTTTGTTCTCCTAGAAAGGCCAAAATTCAGCAAGGTGTGGGGAAGTTACCCTAACTTCCACTTGGCTCATCTAATTTTGATCAGACCTATGGAATTGAAAAGAATACATTTCATAGTACTACAAGTAGAAATTTTAGACTTGGAGGGGAATAAATTTCATAATTACAACAGAAGGAAGGTCGTCTAGGAGTAAAGACTCCAAATTAAGGGCTAAAAATATACGTAACTTACAATTGGCATAAAATTTTATTGAAAGATCTGTTTTTTGTGATTCAAATTTTTAATACAGAGGGAAAAGAGGATAATTTTTTTCTCACATGGCTCTAAAGGCTCCTCCAAAATTTACTTCAACAACAAAACCTCCATAAATCTCAACCATGACTCGTGATGAAATCGACGAGATTGATCACAAGATGGAAAAGAGGATCACTGAAATGGAAAACAAGATGGATAATTAGATGAATGAGAATAAGAATGATATGAAAAGAAATATGGAAGAAATGGAAAAAAATATATAGATAATAAGATGGAAGAAAATAAGAATGACATGAAAAATAATATGGACAAATATAAGGAAGAAATACAAAAATATATGAAGGAATTGAAAAATTCCATGTCTTCCTTGATCGTTCAAACTATAGAAGAAAAACTCCCTAAAGGAGATATTAAAGTTTTGGGAACCCATGTAAATAAAGGTAGTACTCATGTTGAACAACATGCCGACAATAAGAAATTTTCAAGTGGATTTAACTCTAATAGTGGAGTTAATTATGGTGGGGGTCCTAAATTCAACCTTCTTGAGATTGAATTACAAAAGTTCGATGGAACATAGGTATTTACCTGGGTGAACCAAATAGAGAAATACTTTGAACTACATAATATTGTGGATCATAATAAAAGGATTCACATAACAAATTTGAAATTTGAGATAAAACCATATCAATGGTACCAATGGATAGTAAAAAGGCATCCCCCTTTTTATCATTATACTCGGGGATTATTTACAAGAGACTTAGAAGCATAGTATGGGAAAGTTTTGGATTGTCACTAATTCATTCAATTGACAAGAATCAAGCACTTGGGTGATATTGAATATTATAATTCATAATTTCAGATATTGGCTACAAGGTTGCATGACATAAGAGATGAACAATTGTTACAGGATTACATGGGTGGATTAAAAGAGGACATTAAACCTGAGATTTTCTTAAGACACCCTAAATTTTTTATGGAAGTTATGAAATATTCTCTTCATATTCAAGCCAAGAATAAGGCTATAGAAAAGTCTATCATTGTAGCACACACAGGGAACATAGATTGTTTTTGGGTTCATAAGGCAAGTGTAACTCAACTGATAAGGTTAACACCTCAACAAATGTATGAAATAAGAGAAAAAGGACTATGTCTAAATTGTCACAACAAGTATAGTAAGGGGCATAAATGTAGTGAGAATAAATTATTCTACATAGACTATGAAGAGGAAGAATATCATGAATTGGAACCACCACAAGATCTAGATATAGAAGTGACTACTCCAAGAATATCTTGTCATGCATTGGCCGACATCAATACTCCACAAACCCTCAAGATATAAGGATACACAAAAAATAAAAATAAAACTATATTGATTGATTCTAGTAGTACCCATAGTTTCATCAATTACACGATAGAAACATATCTCAATTTCTTTGTATATATAATTTCAAGTAATGATTGCATATGGAGGTACCATAAATTGTTCATGGAAATTCCATAGTATTAAGATCAACATGGGGGGTTATTTTTTGAATAGTCTCATGATTTCCATCCAAATGGGTGGTGTCTATATTGTATTATGGGTCCAATGGTTACAAGCATTGGGAAAAATGGCCTTTAATATTCAATATATTTCCATGAGAGTTTCCTCAGATGGCAAGGAAATTGAAATTATAGTTATCTAAGGGAAACCCTCTAAGTGATAATCTATAATAGTATGGAAAAATTACTCAAAAAGGGACACTAGGGTGTAATTGTATAATTCTGATCACTTGATGTTCAAACATCTATAGCCCTTGCTCCATCAGATCTCCAAATAATTATCAAGAAATATTCCAAGGTATTTGGTGAAATTCCTAAGGATATTCATCCTACTTGATATCATGACCATGCTATTCATTTGGAACTATGAAGTGTACCGCATAATATTAGGCATTATAGGTATCCATATGCATAGAAGAGTGAGATTGAGTGCATGATCCCGAAAATGTTAGATGTTGGCATCATTCAACATAGCCAAAGTTATTTCTCTTCACCAGTGGTGTTGGTTACATAAAAGGATGGTTCATGGTGTATGTGTCTAGATTATAGACAACTCAATAGAATGAACTTCAAAGATAAGTTTCTTATCCTTGTCATTGATGAATTGCATGGAGAAAAATTATTTACTAAGTTGGATCTTTGTTCGAGATATCATCAAATCAGAATGTGGTGGGAAGACATTCCTAAAACAACTTTTATAACGCATGAAGGTGATTATGAGTTTTTATTTATGCCATTTGGAATTACTAATGCACCTTCAACATTTCAAAGCTTCATGAATTCTATTTTCAAGCCCTTCCTTAGAAAATTTGTGTTAGTATTTTTTGATGACATACTAATTTACAAAAAAAAATGGGAAGGTCATGCACAACATGTTGACATAGTATTACAACTATTGGAAGAGCAAGAACTTTATTCAAATCCTTCCAATTGTTCATTTGGGGTTCAAGAAGTGGAATATTTGGGTCATATTGTATCTCGTGAAGGTATAAAAGTGGACCCTAACAAAATTAAATCTATGAGGGAATGGCCAATTCCCAAAACCTTGAAGAAAATTAGAGGATTCTTAGGATTGACAGGCTATTACTGCAAGTTTTTCAATAACTATGGTCATATATCAGCACCTCTAACAACATTATTAAAAAAGGAATATTTTTCTTGGACCAAAGAAGAAATCAAATCATTTGAAAATCTTAAGGAGGTTATGTGTACAACTCTCGTATTGACCACACATGTCTTTACAAATTTTTTTATTGTGGACTATGATTCATTGGGCCATGGAATTGGTGTCGTTTTAATGTAAGAAGGAATACCACTTTCCT
The DNA here is from genome assembly GCA_000966675.3 of Picea glauca. NCBI lineage: Eukaryota > Viridiplantae > Streptophyta > Pinopsida > Pinales > Pinaceae > Picea > Picea glauca. The sequence continues at coordinate 1,036,510 of JZKD02S1647383.1, read as the reverse complement.
TTGAAATCATCCAACTTAAAGGAAAAAAATTAGTGAAACCCATTTATGAAAAATAAATGGTGGCCATACTACATGCAGTTCGTAAATGGCACCCTTACCCAATAGGAAGACACTTCAAAGTAAAAATAGGCCATGATAGTTTGAAGTACTTCTTGGAGAAACGATTATATTTAGAAGAGAAAAAAAAATGGGTTATAAATATGTAGGGTTATGACATTGAAATTATCTATAAAATAATAATAATAATAATAATAATGGTGTGCCAGATGCCCTTTCCAGGAAAGAAGAAGAAATAGAAGGTTCACTATGTGTTATTTCTATTTTGCAATCTGATTGGGTGGAAAAATCAAGGATAGAATGGAATCAAGATCAAAAGGTATGCAATATCATTCAACAACTACATGAGGACCCCAGTTCTGTAGATAATCTTTTATGGAAGAATGATTTTCTATGGTATCATGCTTGCCTATATTTATGTAAGAATTTAAAACTAAAACAGAAACTCCTTTTATAATTGCACACTTCTCTTATTGGGGGACATTCAAGATTCTTGGAAACATACCACAGGATCAAGAATGATTTTTCCTGGGATGTTCTTAAAAATGATGTTCAATTTTTTTTTTTTCTGAATGTTTTGTCTTCCAACAGAATAAGAAAGAGACAATAAAGACTCCATGTCTCCTACAACCATTAGCTATACCAATCCAACATTTGGAAGAAGTTTCAATGGATTTTATTACAATCTTACCCAAATATGAAGGAAGGATTGTCATCATGGTAGTAGTGGATCGACTAACAAAGTATTCCCATTTTTTCTCTCTTTCTCATCCTTTTAAAGAAAGTCGAGTAGACATGGAATTCATTGAAACATTTCAAAATCTACATGGATTCCCCAATGTTATTGTAAGTGAGAGAGATCCAATTTTCATGGGAAATTTTGGGACTCAATTATTTTCTTGTTTGTGTACTCAATTGGATCATAGCTCATCTTACCACACTCAATCCGATGGGAAAAATGAGATTGTGAATAAATCTCTAGAAGGATATATTTGTTGATTTACATATGATAAACATACACAATGGGTCAAGTGGTTTCCCTTGGCGGAATGGTGGTACAACACATCCTTCCATACTTCATAAAAAATGTCCCCATTTATGGTACTTTATGGATATAATCCTCCATCCATGTCACTCTTGAAAGGGAATACAAAGGTTCAAGAAGTGGAGGAGCACAAGGGAACCAACAAGAGGCCCTCAAAATATTTAAGGACAACTTGGTTATGGCACAAAATAGGATGAAACAACAAGCAAATCAACATCACAATGAAAGGGAATTTGAAGTGGGAGATTGGTTATTTCTAATGATACAACCATACAAACAAATTTCCCTAAAGCAACCAAAGAAGGACAATAAATTATCACCAAAACATTATGGCCCCTATAAGGTTTTGCAAAGGATTGGAAGTATGTATTACAAATTGGAGTTGTCTCCATCTTCACATGTACATCTAGTCTTCCATGTTTCTTTCTTAAAGAAGGTCACTAGCAACAAGCTCCCAGTCCAAACTATTTTTCCAGAGATCAATGAAGAAGGGAAAATCATACTAGAGCTAGAAACAATCCTTGAGACAAGAATTAAGCAATTGAGAAATCGACCAATTACAAAGTACCTCGTCAAATGGAAGAACTTACTAGTACAAGAGGTGACATGGGAAGATGAGTTCTTCGTGAAGAAGCAACCATGGTTAGTCAAGTGTTGAGGACCACACTTGTTTGAAGAGGATGGGCCTTTTAAACCCTAGACAAATCCCCATGTTATGTATAAAACCCCTTATTAATCCATAGATATTTAATTGTTACATTTCTAGTAGGTAAGCTACAACCCTTCATTGCACCCTTTCATCATAATTGTACCCATTTGTATCCTATATATATATATATATATATATCAAGGAGATATAGTATTAGTGACGCAACCCACCCCTCACCGAGCAAGATGCTACCCCTGGACCTTCTTCAGTCACGGGCCCGAAGAGTCTAAGCTCTTCTAACTCCCCCTCAGAAGTCAAGAGTCACCCACGTAACTCTTTCGGTGGTTCCCCCCTTTCTGTCGGATATCGGGAAATCGGAACTCGGGAATTCGCGGTTCATGCGAACACAATTCACATGCACAACCAAATCCCAAACCCCGATGGTCAACGGTCAACGTCCCTTTCTTCTCGGGGAAATTCCTTTTGGGAAATCGGCGATTATGTTGCTATGTGTCTCATGCAACACAAAACCC
>JZKD02S1647383.1:1013765-1029430 GCA_000966675.3 Picea glauca | reverse complement strand
GAACTCTCCGGCGTCGGCTCCACGCCTCTGGGTGGCCTCCATATCTTCGAGTCTCGCCCTGAGATCTCGGATCTGACGCTCCATATCTGGATTCCCTGCTGGATTCTCTGGCTGCCTGCCTCTTCTTCGGGCATCCCTATTCTCACGACCACGCGACTGCCTCTCTCTCCTGGGCGACATTATGTCTCTGCTTCTCCCTGCTGTCTGAGCAAAGAGAACCCAAACTCCGGCTCTGATTACCACCCTGACGCAACCCGCCCCTCACCAAGCAAGCTGTTACCCCAGGACCTTCTTCAGTCACGGGCCCGAAGAGTCTAAGCTCTTCTAACTCCCCCTCAGAAGTCAAGAGTCACCCACGTAACTCATTCGGCGGTTCCCCCTTTTCTGTCGTATATCGGGAAATTGGAACTCGAGAGTTCGCGGTTCATGCGAACACAATTCACATGCACAACCAAATCCCAAACTCGGATGCTCAACGGTCAACGTCCCTTTCTTCTCGGGGAAATTCCTTTCGGGAAATCAACGATTATGTTGCTATGTGTCTCATGAAACACAAAACCCCGAACCCCGAATCTCTGATGCCACCTGTCAGCATCCCATGGTGAGGCCTAAAGCCGTGACACCTGTCTCCCACTCTGTCTTGGGGACCCACCTTGCCACGTCCTCTTCAGGATTTCGCAGATCGCAAATCCGTGATGCAAGTTTCCTTGGTGTCGAAAACCCCGAAATGCCGAACCCCGATATCCGGAATCTGCTGCCACGCGTCCCTCCGTGGATCGACGGTTCCCGTTACTTTGGGAAATCGCAACTCGGGATTTCACGAGGTGTAAAACTCTCGTCCTACCAATCCCCGAACTCCGAAACTCCGAAGTCCGATGGACTCTGACTCTCCACACCTGTGGTAGGGGCTATCTCCCACGCAGCTCCTCCTCGATCGGATGGTCCTCGGGATTTCGGAAAACTTCCCTTGGATTTCCAACCGTCGATTCTCTTTCTCCTACAGAATTCTTTGTTGCACCACCTTCGTCCCGTGCGAACTTCACTGGGGTCAGCTCCCGCAGTGAAACAAAAGAACTATCTCTCCTGAGCTTTGTTCTTCCTCCTCTTCCAGGGATTCTCCGGATACGTTCCTGGTACTCGGCCTTCAAATACCGCCAAGAGTGATGAAGTCTTTTGACCCTTGCACCTTCACGCTCACAACAGCTTCGATCTTCCCCCTTCTCAGACTTGCTACTGAGACTCGAATTCGACCTGCACTCACCTGCACGGATCGAATAACTGAACCCAACTCTGAACAAAATGAGAGAAAAGGTTCAACTACTTAGCTTCCTCGACGCACTCTATGTGGAGGTATTCAACTGCACTCGATGCAGGAATCTCCTGGCCTAAGCAGAGAAACAATTGAAACTCATTCTCTCAGGTTTCTAACCTGATACGCAATCACATAAGCAGCATATAAAAGATAAGCATAAAAGGAAGCAAGCATGCAACAACACAATGCCAATAACACAAATAGACTAAACACGTCCATGGAATTGAATCAAAGCTCTTCCTATTAATTCAATAACTGTACATGGAGGTTCTTCACAAGCTCTCTTCTCTGCTCTCTCTTGCTCCTGTCTGAATGAGAGTCCTCTTACAATGATACAAGCGAGGGTGTCTATACTCTGTTTTCCCTCTCAACAGGTAAACTGTCTAATCTACAGTTAATTCCTACCTATCAGCCTTAATAGTATTAAGTGCCTTCCTATCTATAATATAATACAAGTGCGCTCGGATTTGAATGCCCTTGATTAAACGGCGGCGCAACAATACCAAGGTAAAATTCAAAATATGAAGTTCGCTGGCTTGTCCAGCTGTCTCTCTTTCTCCANGCGCTGGCTCGCTTGGTAGTTGAGTGATGCTCCTGCATCAATTAGGATCATCTTATATAATATGATATTATATTCTAAAGTGGATATATTGTATAAGGAGGTTTACCCCTCGAAGTGGACTACAATTATTGGATTTTTATCATTTTTAAGGCAATGGATAACAAAAGTGGGAAATAAAGTCATTTGTCAATCGCGAAAAATCAGGTAAGTCTAACATTGCGAGGAAGGGTAATGGTGTATGAGAAAATGAATACCAGGAGGGATATGAATTGTTTTGTTGTCCCAGATGAACCTTACAGTACCCCTATGTTCATACTATGAGAATTGTTTTGAGGTGTTCCCAAAGAGTGAGAGACCCCAAGGATCATGGAACTTCTAGTGGCATGAGTACTCTCTATAAAAAGCATGCCCTCGAGGGGATTGTCCCCAGGGATCAGTGTATACCCTAAAGGAAACACATTCCCAAAATTAGTTCTAGGGAAGAACCACTAGAACTAGATGTATTGATGAAGGGAAAACCTCTCCACTATGAAATGTTACCCGTGAGGGAGGTTTCCCCAAGGAAACATTTTCTAACCCACAGGAAGTTAAAACCTCCTAACATACTACTTCCCCCAGCCTAACTAGGGATAGCCCCAAAACCACTAGGAATGTTCCATCCAAAACGTACACTCAAACCTGATGATGCCAGGTCACTCATAGGAATGGTGGAGGTAGAAGTAATTCCACCTCGCATGTTGAAACCAAGGCTCGACCCCCACCGAAAAAATATCCAGAAGTGGGCATCGAAATGGACGATATGGGTGTAGGAACACTATATGTACTAACAAATGGAAAATATGATACAACCAATGTCCCCTAGATCAAGGGACCCATAGAAAATGAAATAGATGGTGTAGGTCCAATGGTGTTGAGAGAAGGTAATTTGGAAATCATAGGGATGCCCCTATTCCCACTTGTAGATGGGCTCGAAGGCTAGGATACACTAGACAAGACACTTGGTCTCGATAGTGTGTAAGGATTTTTGAACAAAGAAAAAGGTTCACTGAAAATATCCCTTACCTCAACAAGTAGGGGAGCTTCAGGATCAATTAAAGGAGGGTTAAAGTTTGGTGGAGGAATTTCTTTAACCACTTGCACCTCAACCAAACCATTCTCCTGGAATCAAAGAAAAGACTCTTCAAATTCTTTTTCACCTATTTCATGCCACTTAGAGGAGCTTCCTAACACACTGGCTGTAAAAAGGGATTTACACTTTTTAATGAACCCTAATTTTTGTTTTGGTGGCCATGGATATTTCACTCTCCAATCCTATTCCAGGGGCCTAAACCTATCTAATGTTGGTTTGCTACCAAATAATATATTTGTCTGATTTTATATTATATGATTCCTTTTAGTGGCTCATGTTTATGTCAAAGAGAAATGAGTGAAACTTTAATGGTTCTTTTTACTCTTAACCCCATCAAGCAATGAAAATATGCCAATGCAATTTGTTCACTTCAATGAATTCTATCTATGGGGGGGAAAGAGGTTTTTTCCTCTCTTTGTAAATTTCACCAAGAAATATTCAAACATCAAGAAACCATACAAACAATTCAGATCCAAAAATATGACATGAATTCAATCTAAAATCTTCGCCAATGAACTCTTTCTTCTAATGCTTCAAAATATCACAAGCATGCAATTTTTTGTTTCCAAATGTAATGCAAGAAAAATTCTTATTTATTCAATCACATGAGATGTAAATGTAAAAATAACAAATCAACAACCATAGGGTAGTGTGATATTGGTAGTGATTCCCATTGGCACACGCCAATGTCTACATGGGATCTCAACCCAAAACTCACAAGAAAAGGATCTAGTAATAGGCACCAATCACAGAAGGAAAAGATAACCCAAATCAACCAATGCAAGGAACTACCTAATATATTCATATATGTTGGCTGGAATTCCCAAATTCATAGGATTACTAGACAACAAATAAATCTAAAAAAGAAATCCAAACCGGTCACACATACACACTCCAAACAACAATTGAAGGAAAAATATGTGACGATAAAACTTGAAGAGAGGAAACATGTGGTCAACATAGATTAATCATAATATTCTAGGATAATACAAGGTATATATAATGTCAAAAGACTAACAATCCTGCAGTTTCCCTAGTTTACAAGGATCGTCTTGGGAGACAAGAAATGAAAACTATGATGAGCATCATGTGATTGTTAAAATGCAACAGGAGACGATTGTAGAAAAAAAATATTTTTTGAAAAGATGTATCTTCTTTATATCTATTATATCTATCTTAGGTTTATCTAATCTGAGATATCTAACCTATGGAGTAGTGTATAGAAGAAAAATTAGATCAAGAAAAGAAAACATAGGGCGTTTTGGAAAGGAATTCTCATTAGAAAAGAACCAAAGATTCTTCTGCAGTGAAGTTGCCAATTATTTTCTTAGATAAATTTCATTAGTATGGTAAGTTATATATCCCTAGGAACTACATATTGATCCTAGACTAGTAGTGGAGCTACACTTCTAATGGTTTCCCTAGATACAACTAAATTCATTTCCTTTTAACCAAGAAGATACACAAACATACCTTATGACCCATGCTTGTCCTCACATATATGGTTGATGTAGCTCCTTAAATATATCTCCATCTCCTACAATATGCTTCTTGCACATAGGGAGACAAACAACTACCAATATACATTCTCTCATAATGTTAGGAAAATAAAGTTCACTAGATTTATCATGATATGTTTAACACAATATCATATCTAAGAATTTGCAAATCAAGAACAAACACATTTAGGGGAAAACCAATTAGGTATTCATTAACATGTAGGAAATGCATCAAACATCATACCTTGGATGTGAAAGAAATCCCCTTTGCTCCTTGTTCCTAGCTCCTCCTCAGCTTCTCAAAATGACTAGGTGATCTAACTCTGGTTGTTGTGTCTAGAGAATCACCTTTGTAATTGGACAACATAAATTTGCAAATGATTCTTCCTCATATTTGTCAAGAATTTCCTTATTTATATAGATCCTTGGAAGAGGATTGGGAGATATTCTAGATCTTCTAGAACCCACTATAAATATGAATGATGTGAGTTCCTAGGCTCATGCCATGAAGATACAACTCATCCCTCTCTTACCTCTTTGTAACTATGTGAATCTAGAAGGTTGCAGGGATCATATTCTATTGCATTATAAACAAATAGAGACAATTGTCACATGTTGTATACTATATTCCACACTACAACCCTTAAGAAAGTCCTAAATCCTGAAAAATAAATGATTTTTGAATTTCATCTTCTATTGGATTCCCTATTGGTCTGTAGGATGGAAATTAAGGATATAACATCGATTGGCCAGTACATATACAACCATTCTATGATAAAAAAATGAGACTCTAAAAATGTGCACTAAGTGCAACCAGGACTGCAAGAGGGTCAAGGCTGCATGGGTGCAATAATAGTGCATGGTCCCCATTTGGGGGGATCCATGGATGATACCTCATCCAAGTTCCCTCGAGACCCATGCCCCATGAAAAATTTAGCACCGAATCCCCACGCATATATCAACACAGTCCACTACGTTTAGTACAAAAATGCAATGAACTAGTCCAACCATTCCCATTACCACTCCCCCTATAAAACAATATCTAGGATATATGGCACCTAGAATAGAGACTTTGATTTATGTACTCAAAATATATTTGTTACTGTAGCAACAAATCCAAGTGGACTCTATTTGGCATGTCAACCACCTCCATCTCCAACTCAAGGGAAAAAAATCATCATCTGAAACTCTAACGTGGCCACCAACTTAAGTCAGTAGTTCCATTATCTCTAAACAAGTTCTTCGATTCGACCCATCAATGCCAAGTATGGTGGACATAGCTAGTACCTTCATCTCATTGGCACCAATTCTGACCCTAGTAGTGCAACATTCTGTTGTCACCCTACTTTCAAAGTTGAGTGATCGACAACAAACACTTGGTCATGCTCATGCACAACTACAACTACAACATCAAGTTGACATTATTGTGCATAATTAGACTCATGAGTGTTATAGAAAGGATTTTTAGTACCACCATGCCTTAAAACAACAATATGATATAGAAGTTCTAACACATGGCACCCCAAAGTCTCAATATACTAATATTTGTACTTCTTTTACTAACCTCATCAGGATGGTGGAAAATATATGATCCCAAAAATTCTTAGATCTCAATTTAACTCATAAGCATACATTAACATCCAATATGATTTGAGAATTATGACTGTTACTGACTATTTTCATCTATCATGTGAATCCATTTACTTAGCTAAACTTCATTAATTTACAAAATTAACTTCCAGAATGAAAATGTTGAAATGAAGTGAAGTAAGAATAGCAACAAGCCAAATGACACATTACACAAGTTGTTAACGGAGTTCACCAAATATTTTGGCTATGTATTTAAGCTCGCTTAATCCACAAACAACTTCATTATTTATTCTTTGCAAAGACTTCATTCTCCCATACTGGTACTAGTAGATAAGGCATAAGGGATCTCACATAAAGTATCTATCCTCCTTCTCCAAGAGGTCTCACAACATGTGGCGCATTGTCCCATCCTGGGACTTTCATGACTCTCTCAATAAGGACCTTCTGATTTTCTATAGAGAAATCAACTGTCGATGTCACTATTAGCTTCACCTTCAAGGAAAACTAAAACTTTTGACAGTAAACACCCTATAGTTCCATAGATTCTCAATGAAACGACATTACAGATTGACCCATGCTAGGACTAACCTTTTTTTGTCACACAACCTCAAGTATAATTATCACTATGATCTTCGCCTTGGAAAACTGAGACTTTTGACTATAAACATCCTATCACTCCCATAGATTCCTAATGGGATTGAATTACAACATAGAAAAAGACTACATTCATAAGAAAAATCCTTTCTTAGTCTCTCTCAATGAGATTCTAAAGACTCTGTACAAAAGTATCTCAAGGCTATCTAACAACTCCTCTCAAAAATATCCTCAAAATGATTCATAAAAAATATTTACAAATTACATACTCCTAACAAGTACTGAAAACATAGCATAAAAGAACTCAGCTCAAATTTATTTCCACAAGACTCCCTTATGTTACTCTCTTACATTGGCAGCACAATAAAAAACATTGTTTTCAAAGTTATTGGCACATCAACACTATGTTATGCAATGGTTGGGCGCTTGGGTTAATATAGCAGAGGTCGGGGGTTCAAACCTCATGTGACCCACTATATTCACGTTACATTTTGGTTGGGTATTGATTAATACATAAATATATATTCCTTGGAGGGATTTAACAAAAGACATTGTTGGAACAATGTTTGGGATGTTTGGAATATGTGGCTAAACATTTGGGTGGAGGTTGCAAGTTCCAATCCACGAACCTTCCCTCTTTGGAATAGTGTTACAACATCTTCTCTTTAAATAAAATATTGTTTCCAACCATAACAAGATTCACTCCTGGTCTATTGGTTAAACAGTTTGGTTCATCGCAATGAGGTGGGGGGTTCGATTCCCTTCAGCAACGATTCTAGAAGGATAATTCCTTTTTATCCTGATAGAGGGTGCCACATGGAACTCTCTAATTGGGCCACTTGTCACCTTCTGATTCGACCACTTGGATGCATAGTCAACATACAATTACACTGCCATGTATGTTTCACACTCACCCTGCCATGTAGTTTCAATATCACTTTCCACGTCAACACACAATCAATGCCACATCAGTTTTTCATACTTCCACCTGTCCTGCCACATCATCCTATCTTATTTCCACCTAATCATCTATAAAATGACACATCATCATCTATATAGTTCCACATCAACATATGTACATTCCATATTAGCATCCATACAATCCACATGTCTTTCCATATAATTCCACGTGTCATCCTTCTAGTGATGCCACATGGCACCTTCCTTTTTCCATTTTTACCTATTTTTCCAAAACTTCATAAGACCGTATATTTCTCATACGACATTCATTCTAGTATATTCAATTTGCATTGTAAATCTCTCGTCAATCTCTAAGCAATGGACTCATTTCCATCAACATTTGAGATTATTGATTTTTTAGTGTTCTCGGATCCACCTAGAGCACAACTCCCCTTTGGAAGAAATTTTTGACCTCCAAGAGTCTTGATTACTCAACAACTAAGTAAGGATCAACTTCTTCATTTTTCTAGTCTCTATCCACTTTTCTTATATGCACTTCAGACTGATCTTCATATTGGAACTAATAATTATGGTGGTTGTCATTCCTTTCCCATATTGGCTTGGCCCCTCTTTAAATGTCCTCATAGTTCATGATGTATCTATTGAAGTCTTTGAATAAACCTCTTGTTCATCTACTTTACTCACTTCCCTGAAAGAAAAATCCAAACATATTTCCAAAACAAACTATGTTGTTTGACTTGCTTCTCACAAAAAGATATACATATTACATCGACATGGAATTAAATAAAAACCATTTATAAATATTTCACTCTTTTAATAAGTACCCTACCTCCATACTTCATACAAAGACCATTATTTATATCCTACTTTAGAACAATGGAAATATGTTTTGGAGGTGCTACGTATGCATGCTAAACTTGGCTATTCAAAACATATAACCATGAATTTCCAATTTAGGTTGCTTCCCCTTAATGGAATCTTCCCTAGATAGGTGGGACTCTTCATGGGATTCTTCTTCTAAAAATAATGGAAGAAACCTCATAATTTTCTCTCTCTGAGACTGAAACTGACTTTGAATCCAAGAACCCACTTTCCTATCACAAGATTTCCTAGAAACTAATATAACCTCTCATATTTGACACCATGCACTATTGTTGTGTCTTGTGTATCTCTCTATGGATATATGAGAACCTTTCCATGCTAGAATGCAAATTCATATCCACCATCTCGGGAAAAAACACCATCTCTTCCATCTCCAAAGATCCTCCTAACTCTAGCTGGAATCTCAAACATCGAACCCCCTTCACTGCATGTCGAGTATTAGTTCGACAATCCAAATAGAAGTCTGAATTTATATATGAAATGATTAAGAAAAATGACCTCATTCCCTTCATGTGGTGAGATGATCCACTATCTACAAACCATGCTTCAATTTCCTCGTCCACTATACTACCAAGACAACCCATAAGAGAGAATTGTTTTTCAAACTTCTCAGCAAAATCATCATCTTCAGTTGATTATGATACTTGTATCTTTGTAGGTTCCTTCACCACTTCCTTGAACCGATTCAGACGAAGTTATGGATGAAGTTTCTAAAACTTTTTCATTTGGTGTTCACTAATATGCAATGAGTGCAATAATTCTTTCCCATGCTCTTGGACATCAATCCCTTATTTCCATATGGACTTGGAAGGTATTCTTAATGTCTTGCCTCCTTTTTGGTGGAAATTATCAACTTCTTGTTCAACTATTTCCTCTTTCAACACTTGGCCACACAATGGTTAGTTGATTGACAAAAAGTGCAAGGTTACATATTCCAAAAGGTCTGAATTGCATGATTATTCTTCTTATAATCAAAGAATGATTTTAAGTCATCATGACCTTTATACATTTCATGGTTTTATATTGTGTAGAATTGATGAGGAGAACTCGATTTATCTCATCCTTCAAAGTTCTCATTTCTCTTTGGATATTACTTGCAATCATTGTTACTATCATGGTGTGATGCATCGTCAACTTGTGAGTGTTCATTCGGCAATAACTTAGACTCGTCACTTGAAGAATTTATGGCCTCCATTGTTTTGGATAATTCTCCAACTTCCTCTTTTCCATAACGAGGTCGTTATACCACTTCTATTTGATTAACTATACCTTGGCCATTAACTTCAAGGCCTTTTCCTTCATATCCCACTTTAATTAGCAATTTCAATCCAACACCTTTAGTGTTCTTTTCAAATGCACCAAAAGAATCATCTTGGTGGGAAGAATGTGAAATCAAAGAATTACTTCTATTGTATACCTCATAAATAGTTTCTGAATCTGGTGTGAAGGATAATTTATTTAATCCTTCCGCATTCTCGAACTTTACCAAAGCCTCTTCTGTGGCTTGTAACTGAAGTTGTAAATTTTTCTTCTCATATTATGATATGTGCAACAAGCCTCTCAACTTAGCATTCTCTGCCCAAATACACTAGTTGATCTCTTCGATATGTTGAAGCCATTCTCGATTCGATGCATTGCCCATTGTTTTCCTTTTACAACCAAGATCTTCATTTTCAAACTGGAATTCTTCAAGCGTTCCTTCACCTCGCTTGGATTCACTCTCAAATACCTGTCAAACTTGCTTTGATATGACTTGATAAGGAAAATTCTTATATTTCAATTTGACTCATAAGAATAAATTAACATCCAACCTTGTTTGAGAATTATGACCATTACTGACTATTTTCATTTATCATGTGAATCCATTTACTTAACCAAACTTCATTAATTTTCAAAATTAACTTGTGGAATTAAAATGATGAAATGAAGTGAAGTAATAACAAAAACAAGTCAAATGGAACATTACACAAGTTTTTAATGGAGTTAACTAAATGTTTTGGCTATGTTTCCAGGCTTCCTTAATCCATGAACTGCTTTATTAATTATTATTTGCAAAGACTTCATTCTCACAACATGGGACTGGTCTACAATGCATGAGAGATATCACATAAAGTGGCTATCTTACTTCTCCAAGAGGTCTCACAACATGTGGCTCATTATCCCATCCTAGGACTTACATGTCTCTCTCAATAAGGACCTTCTAATATGCTATAGAAAATTCAAGTGAGGATGTCACTATCATCTCTACCTTGGAAAACTAAATTTTTTTATAATAAACACTCTATAGTTCCATAGATGCTCATTGGAACTATATTACAGATTGAATCATCATGGGACTGACTTTATGTTATGTTGCACAACCTCAAGTGTAATTGTCACCATCAGCTCCTCCTTGGAAGACTGAGAATTTTGACTATAAACACCCTGTGACTCCCATAGATGCACAATGGAACTGAATTGCAACAAAAAAAATGACTACATTCGTAAGAAAATTCCTTGCTTATTATCTCTCAACGTGATTACAAAGACTCTCTATAAAATTCTCTCAAGGCTCTCCGAGAACTCCTCTAAAAAAGAATTCATAAAAAATATTTAAAAATTACATACTCATAATAAGGACTGAAAACATAGCATAAAATTTATCTTAGAGTTGTGGACACAAGACTCCCTACTCTCTCACAATGTAAGGACAAAAAAAAAAAAAACACTTTCTGTAGAGTTCTTGGCACATCAAAACCCTGTGGTGAAATGGTCGAGTGCTTGGGTTAATATGGAAGAGGTTGGGGTTTCAAACCGCACCCAACTCATTATATTCTTATTACATTTCAAATGATTATTGATTAATACATAAATATATATTCCTTGGAAGGATTTAACAAAGGGCATCATTGGCGCAATGGTTGGGACATGTCCTCAAGGAAATGTGTTCTAACCCAAAGGAAGTTAAAACCTCCTGACATACTATTTCCCCCAGCCTAACTAGGGACAACCAAAATGTACACTCGAACCTGATGATGCTAGGTCACTCGTAGGAATGGTGGAGGTAGAAGGAATTCCACCTCCCATGATGAAACGAAGGCTCAACCCCCACCGAAAAAATATCCAGAAGTGGGCATCAAAATGGATGTGATGGGTGTAGGAACACTACATGTAATAATGGATGGAAAATAGGATACAATAGATCAAGGGACCTATCTAAAATGACATACACAGTGTAGGTCAAATGGTGTTGAGAGAAGGTAATGTGGAAATCACAGGGATGTCACTAGTCCCACTTGAAGATGGGATCGAAGGCTCAACTACACTAGATGAGACACTTAGTCTCGAGATGGTATAAGGATTGTTGAACAAATAAAAATTTCACTGAAAATATCCCTTACCTCAACAAGTAGGGGTGCTTCGGCATTATTCAAAGGAGGGTTAAAGTTTGGTGGATTTTTTTGACCACTTCCACTTCAACCAATCTAGTCTCCTCAAATTGAAGATAATACTCTTTCAATTCTTGGTAACCTGTTTCACATCACTTAAGAGGTGGTTGTACCTTCTTGATTGGCTCTATTTCTCGTAGTCGATGAGACTGATGCATTGATTCAACCATGGTGAAAACAACATGCATCAATCAAAGAACAACCTAAGGTCAATCTAGAATCAGAATCAAAGAGCACACCACTATCAAATCTAAGAAAATGGTAAAAAAACCAATGTCTAAAGGAGGATTCCAAAAACCAATCCTTTGGAGGAGATGAGGTCCCCACAAGATTGGATAAAAAAGGCATAAGGAGTAGTTATGATGATCTACGTGAAACAACCATGATCGGTGCAAGAACCCTTTATTAAGGAAGGTGCCCTCCAAGGAAACCGATACCATGAATGAACTTGTGCCCTAGGAACAACGGGAACATCCCACCTACAGTCACCTTTTTTGGCTACCTAGGAACAGTCACTATGGATACCAACTCAGAATAAATGATCTAGAAAACATTTGCAGGCCAGACCACAAGTAAGGGAAGGGTAACTAAGCCCAAATCTTCAAAGGTATTACCTCATACAAAGGTGTGACACCAATGAAAGCCTCGTATACGTAGTATTCAAAGCAATATTGCAAACACTAAAACAATCAAAGAGGGGTAATCTCCCTACTTACCTTGATGCAACCTCATGATTAAATCCTATGTTAGAGGATATTCCTGGCACACTGGTTGTAAAAATGGATTTTCACTCTTTAATGAATCCTATGTTTTGTTTTGGTGGCCATGGAGAGTTCACTCTCCAATCCTATTCCAAGGCCCTAAACCTATCTTATGTTGGTTTGCTACCAAATAATAGATTTGGATTATTTTAGATTATTTGATTCCTTCTACTAGATCATGCTTATGTCAAAGGGAAATGAGTGCAACTTTAATGGCGCTTTTTACTCTTGACCCAACCAAGCAATGCAAATATGCCAATGCAATTGGTTCACTTCAATGAATTCTAACAATGGCAGGGAAAGAGGTTGTTTCTTCTCTTCGTAAATTTAACCAAGAAATACTTAAACATCAAGCAATCATACACATAATTCAAACCCAAAAATATGACATGAATTAAAACTAAACTCTTCGCCAATGCACTCTTTCTTCTAATGCTTCAAAATATCACAAGAATGAAAATTGTTTTTTCCAAATGTAATGCAAAACAATTTCTTTTATATTCAAGCACATGAGATGCAAATGAAAAAAAAACAAATCAGAAACCATAGGGTAGTGTGATATTGGTAGTGATTCCCACTAGCACACCCCAATGTCTACATGGGATCTCAACCCAAAACCCACAAGAAATGTATCTAGTAATAGGAACTAGTCACGAAAGGACAAGATAACCAAAAGAAATCAATGCAAGGCACTACCATATCTATTTAGATATGTTGGGTGAAATTCCCAACTTCATAGGATTACTAGACAACAAATAAATCTAAACAAGCAATCCAAATCGGTCACACATACACACTCCAAACAATAATTGAAGGAAACATATGTGATAATAAAACTCAAATAAAGGAAACATGTGGACAACATAGATTAATCATAGGATTATGGGATAAGACAAGGTATATCTAATGTCAAAAGACTAACAATCCTGTAGTTTCCCTAGTTTACAAGGATTTTTGTGGGACACAAGCAATGAAACCTACGACGAGCATCACGTGACTGTTATAATGCAACATGCGACGACTGTAAAAAAAATTATTTTTTGAAAATATGGATCTAATTTAGATCTATTATATCCATCTGATATCTATCCAATATGAGATATCTAACCTCTCGAGGAGTGTAAGGAAAAAAAATTATATCAAAAACAGAAAACGAAGGGTGTTTTGGCAAGGAATTCTCACTAGAGAAGAATCAAAGATTCTTCTGCAATGGAGTCACCAATTTTGTTATTGGATAAATCTAACCAGTATGGTAAGTTAGATATCTCTAGGACCTACATATTGATCCTATAATGGTAGTGGGGTTATACTTCTAATGGTTTCCCTAGATACAACTAAATTCCTTTCCTTTTAACCAAGAAGAGTCGTAAACATATCTTATGAACCACACTTGTCCTCACGTATACGGTTAATGAAGCTCTTGAAATCCATCTCGAGCTCCTACAATATGTTTCATGTACACAAGGAGACAAACAAATACCCATTTACTTTCTCTTGTAGTGTTAGGAAAATCTAATTCACTAGATCTATCATGATCTATTTAACACAATATCATATCTAAGCATTTGCAAATCAAACACAAACACATATAGGGGAAAACCAATCATCTATTCATTAACATGTAAGAAATACATCAAACATTGTACCTTGGATGTGAAAGAATTCCCCTTTTCTCCTTTCTCCTAGGCTCTATATCCTCCTCAACTTCTCAATATGACTAGGCAATCTACCTGTGGTTGTTGTGACTGGAGAAGCACCTCTGTAATTGGAAAACATAACTTTGCAAGTGATTCTTCCTCCTCTTTCTCAAGACTTTCCTTATTTATATAGACCCTTGGAAGAGGCTTGGGAGAGATTATAGAACCCACTAGAAATATGAATGATGTGATTTCTTAGGCTCATGCCATGAAGATAAAAATCATCCCTCACTTACCTCTTCGTAACTATGTGAATCTAGAAGGTTACAGGGATTGTTGCCTATTTCACTATAAACGACTAGTGATGGTCACCACATGTTGTATATTATATGCCACAATACAACCCTTAATAATGTCCTCAATCTTGAGAAAGAAATGATTTTTGAATTTCATCTTCTATTGGATTCCCTTCTGGCCTGTAGGGTGGAAATTAAGGATACAACACCAAGTGGCAAATACATCTACAACTAGTCCCAAATGAAAAAGGGAGACTCTAAAAACGTGCACTAAGAACAACTAGGACCAAAAGAAGGTCAAGTTTTTGTGGATGAAAGCATAGGGCAGGGTCCCCATCAAGGGGTATCCAAGGATGATATCTCATCCAAGTGCCCTCGAGACCCATACCCCACACAACAATCAACAGATAATTGCCATGCAAGTGTCAACACTGTCTACCATGGCTAGTGAAAAAATGCAACAAACCGGCCCAACCATTCTCATTACCACTCCCCTTGTACAACACGATCTAAGATAGATGGAACCTAGAATAGGTTAAAATCATCAATATGTGTAACACTTTTTTGAGAATCGGGTCTCCAAAATTCCTAGCGACATTTTTTCGGCCGAAACATTTTAGGGCGAAAATTTACACGTCAAATTGAACGATGATAGGTAGAAAATTTGATTTATGTGCTCAAAAGATATTTTTTATTGTAGCAACAAATACAAGTGGAGGCTATTTGGAATATCAACCACTTTGTTAAGAACCAAACATCAATATAGCATAGAAAAACCTCAGGAAAAGTACTCAACGCCTTGAAAAAGAGATAATTTCAGATAATAAGCCTCTTCGAGGGGAAACCTCCTTTTACCCCACTAAAATGTTCAAGCATAAGATGATTCAAAATGAAAATGTCTCCTTGGTATATATAGGAGACTAGGATATATAATTACACATAATGGCCTAAAGATGACATAATTAAAATAACATTACTAATCTAAATTACAACTAATGGCCTAAAGCCGACATAAATAAAATAGCATTACTAATCTAATATGCCCCAATTAAGG
>JZKD02S1647383.1:997893-1009132 GCA_000966675.3 Picea glauca | reverse complement strand
ACCCCAAGACCTTGAGCTCTGATACCATATGTTAAGAACCAAACATCAATATAGCATAGAAAAACCTCAGGAAAAGTACTCAACACCTTGAAAAAGAGATAATTTCAAATAATAATCCTCTTCGAGGGGGAAACCTCCTTTTACCCCACTGAAATGTTCAAGCACAAGATGATTCAAAATGAAATTGTCTCCTTGGTATATATAGGAGGCTAGGAGGTATAATTACAAATAATGGCCTAAATCCGACATAATTAAAATAACATTACTAATCTAAATTAAAACTAATGGCCTAAAGCCGACATAAATAAAATAGCATTACTAATCTAATATGCCCCAATTAAGGGGTAATGAGCCAACATTAGGACTTAACACACTTCTATCTCCAACTCGAGGGAAAAACATCGTCATATGACACTCTAACACGACCACCAACTTAAGTCAGTAGTTCCAGTAGCCCTACACAGATTCTTCGATTCAACTTGTCAATGACATGTTCGATGCACCTACCCAGTACTGACATCTCATTGCCACCAATTCTGACCCTAGTAGTGCAAGATTTTGTTGCCACCCTACTTTGAAAGTTGAGTGTCCAACAATAAACTCTCGGTAACGATCATGCACAACCACAACTACAACATCAAGTGGAAATTGTCATGCATAATCAGACTCACGAGCGCTATCAAAAGGTGATTCAGGATCACCATGCCTTACAACAAAAATATGATACAAAATTTATGACACATGCCACTACAAAGGCTCAATATACTAAGATTAGTACTTCTTTTACTAAACTCATAAGGATGGTGGACAATATATGATCGTAAAAATCTTTAGATGTCAAATTAAATCATAAGCATGCATTAACATCCAACCTGATTCGAGAATTATGACTGTTGCTGACTATTTTCATCTATCATGTGAATCCATTTACTTAACCAAGCTTCATTAATTTTCACAATTAACTTGTGGAATGAAAATGTTGAAATGAAGTCAAGTAAGAATAGCACCAATTGATCCAAATTATTTTCAGCACAAAATGAGAGCAGAGATATAATAAAGAAATGCACAAAGATGTCACATATATCCAATAATATAACAGAAATATGTCATAGATGCAACCATAAACACAAAGATACAGTAATACACAATTTCTATTAATGAAATAAATGTACAGAGACTATAAAAATACAGAGTGAAAGACTCACTAGAATGGCGGCAACTTATCTCTGAGAAGATATGTGACAGCTACTCGCATTCGCAAGAACATGATTAGAATGAGGCTATGAAGGAATTTTTACAATAAACACTGCCAAAAACCCTAGACATCCAAAAAACTAACCCTAGGAGATGAAGCGCCAAAAGTAATGTGGCCCCGTTTGGGTAAGTTAGTACATCAACATCCCGGGGTCGTAACTCTTGCATACGATCTCTGTTTTAGGTGTATAATAGCTGGTTGGAAAGGTATCGTCGAGGAGATTCATTTTGAGGGCTCAATAATTCCTTCGGATATAATTGAGAACATATATCTCGAAAAACCTTCATTTCGGCCCTCAAAATGGCCTCGGAAGTTAAAAACTGCTAAAAATAGTAAATTGCCAAAATTGCCAGAAATTTGTTTTGAGCCAGTCAGAAAAGGTGGGTGGCCACTGATATCCACCTAGATCAATCCTCCCTCCTTAGAAAGAAATGGTATCCATTTTGTTGAGTTCCCAGGGGAGAGGGAAAAGTGTTTACTGAATCTGCATCTTGGTGAGCTGCTTGCCTTACTGGAGACGTCATGTTGCTCAGTTTGTGGAAGTCTGTCATGAACCTGTTGAGGTTGAGGTTGTTCAACAAGTCAGGCTACATGAGAGGACGGTGTGTAGAAGTAATATTTTCACTTTTCTACAACCTTGTTGACTTTCTTATGTTGGATAGAAGGTGCTTGGTGATAGGTTGTAGTGGTTCCAATGTCCTTATGTTCCCCTTTTGAACAGATTGTCAAGAAGCTGAATTTTGTAGTATGAGATACTACCTTATGGCACTTTTTTGGTGGAACAGTAGTTAGAACTACCTCTAGTGTTCTATAGAGATGACCCCCAAAAGTAACAATGACACTGTGGGGTCGAGACTCATAAACAACATGGCGCTTCCACATATATGGTTGGCCCAAGAGAACATCACAGACATCCAGTGGGGAAACATCACATAATACCTCATCCTTGAAGGGTTGGATGATGTATATCAATCAACACTATTGGCTGACATGAATATCTCGTCCTCGACAAAGCCACACTGATGTTGTATGGCTGCGGGTGTGGTGTTGTCAACAATACCAATTGTTTGATGACCTCTGTTGATATGAGGTTCTTATGGATTCTACTATCAACAATAAAATGCAGCGACATCTCCTTCACCAACATCTGTGACTGGAAAAGGAACTCCCCCTCTTCAGGATATGTTGGTTCTTCTGGTTGAATTGTTGCAATCACAAAAATAGCAGTGGGGTCTATGTCAATGATATGTCCTTTACCCATATTTTCATAATCAGGGTTCGACTCCTTGTCTTTGATCTTGGCCACCAATGAATGTTTTGAGTGACATTCATCAGTGTTGTGACAGGGGTTTTTGTGGAAATCAAACCATTTTCCAGTGTCCTTCTTTGTCTTCTTGTGACCCTTCTTTTCCTGTGGCTTGGAATGGTTTTCGGGAGACTGTTTGTTAGGGTTGTATTTATCAAACTTTGGTTGTTGCGGATTTGCAGACCCAAACTCTCATTTGTTTTGGTGCTTAAATTTCTACTCAATTTTAATAGCTTATCGATAACTAGTACCGAGTGATGAGATGTCCAGAAAATCCATTTCAGTTAGGATGTATCTGTGTAGAGCCCCACGGTATTATAGAACCAAATGTCATTCAGATAATTTGATACCCAACTTGGTGCGCAAGGTACGAAAGGTATTGGTGAATTTTGGAACTGCTTGGCCCCTCTCTTGCCGTAGTGTGGTCCATCTCATGTACCGGTCCTCATAGTTTCCAATAGGGTAATACTATTCCTTTACCACATCCACAAAAAAATCCCAAGTGGTCTCGGCCCCATATATTCCAGACTCCTCTATGGAACTCTGCTCCCAGTAAATTTCCCACCAATTTTTGACATGGGGGAGAGTTTTAAGGAGCATGAAGATGATCTTTTCTCTGTCGAAAAAATTGTGAACAGAGAAATAACCTTGTAACAAATTTAACCATTTATCTAGAGCATCCGCATCTATCTGACCTTCAAATATAGGAATATTGAAATTGACCTGTACCTTAAAAGTTGAGGTTCCTCCAAAGTGGTCGCTTGATGAAGATGTGTCTGATGCTATTGGGAGGCGTTGAAGGATGTGGGAAAAATTCTCCATCATTTCCCTCTGTTGCGTGAGAGCTTTCTCAAGCAACAGACTTATAGGATCGTCTGCCCCGTTGTTTTTCTTTTCTTATACCATTGAGGGTTTCTTGCGTGTGTGATAGATATTGTCCTCAAGAGAGACAAGCTCAAGACCCAACTTGCTATACTCAGACCTCATCGGGGACATGCACTGAAAAAATGATCAAGAACAACCTGCTCTGATACCACGGACCCAAATTATTTTCAGCACGAAATGAGAGCAGAGATATAATAAATAAATGCACAAAGATGTCATGTATATCCAATAATATAACATAAATATGTCATAGATGAAACCATAAACATAGAGATACAGTAATACATGATTTATATTAATGAAAAAAAATGTACAGAGACTGTAAGAATATAGAGTGAAAGACTCACTAGAATGGTGGCAGCTTATCTCTGAGAAGAGATGTGACAGATACTCACATTCGCAAGACTCTGATTACAATGAGGCTCTGAAGGAATTTTTAAAATAAGCAGGAACACAAAAAACCCTAGACATCCAAAAACCTAACCCTAGGAGATGAAGCGCCAAAAGTCATGTGGGCCCCGTTTGGGTAACTTAGTACATCAACTTCTCGAGGTCATAACTTTTGCATACGATCTTTGTTTTAGGCATATAATAGCTCATTGGAAAGGTATCATTGATGAGATTCATTTTTAGGGATCAATAATGACTTTAGATATCATTGAGAACCTTGATCTCGAAAACCTTCATTTGGGACCTCAAAATAGCCCCGAAAGTTAAAAACTGATAAAAATAGTAAATTGTCAATATTGCCAGAAAACAGTTTTCAGCCAGTCGGAAAAGGTGGGTGGCCACTGATATCCACCTGGATCACCAATCCAAATGACACATTACACAAGTTGTTAATAGATTTCACCAAATATTTTGGCTATGTCTATGGGCTCACTTAATCCATGAATCGGTTCATCAATTCTTATTTGCAAAGAATTCGTTCTCCCAACCTGGGACTAGTCTACAAGGCATAAAGGATCTCACATAAATTATTTATCCTCCTTCTCCAAGAGGTATCACAACATGTGTCTCATTTTCCCATCCTGGGACTTTCAGGGCTCTCTCAATAAGGACCTTTTGATCTACTAGAGATAAATCAAGTGTTGATGTCACTATTAGGTTCACCTTGGAAAACTAAAACTTTTGACAGTAAACACTCTATATTTCCATATATGCTCAATCACACTACATTACATATTGACTCATCCTATGAATGAATTATTTTTTTGTTGCACAATCTCAGGTGTAATTGTCACCATCAACTCCGCCTCAAAAAAATGATACTTTTGACTATAAACACCCTATGACTCCCATAGATTCCCAATGGAACTGAATTACAGCATACAAAAAGACTACATTCGTATGCAAATTCCTTGCTTACTCTCTCTCAATGAGATTTCAAAGACTCTCTACAAAATTCTCTCAAGGCTCTCCAAGAACTCCTCTCAAAAATATCCTCAAAGATATTCATAAAAATGATTTACAAATTACATACTCCTAACAAGGACTAAAAGCATATCATAAAAGAACTCGACTCATATTTTTTTCCACAAGACTCCCTTGTGTTACTCTCTTACAATGGAAACCCAAAAAAATAATATTTTATGCACAGTTCTTGGCACATTAGCGCTCTGTGTTGTAATGGTCGGACACTTGGGTTAATATAACAGAGGTCGGGGGTCAAAACACCACCTGACCCACTATATTCTTGTTACATTTTGGTTTGGTATTGATTAATTCATAAATATATATTCCTTGGCAGGATTTGACAAAGGGCGTCATTGGCAGAATGTTCGAGACATTTGGAATATGCGGGAAAACTTTGTGTGCAGGTTGTAGGTTCCAATCCATGAACCTTCCCCCTTTGGAATATTTTTACAACAACTACTCTTTAAATAAAATATTGTTTCCAACCATAACAAGATTCACTCCTGGTCTATTGGTTAAATTGTTCTATTTGGTCTGATGAGGTTGAGGTTTCGATTATTTTTTATGATGATTCTGGAAGGATAAGGCCTTTTTATCCCAATGGAGGCTGTCACATGGCACCCTCTAATAGGACCACATGTCACCTTATTATTCAACCACTTGGATGCATAGTCAACATATAGTCACCTTGCCATGTATTTTGCACAGTGATCGTCCCACGTAGTTTCATGATCACTTTCCATGTAAACACACAGTCAATTCCACATTAGTTTTCCATAGTGCCACCTATCCTACCACATCATCCTGTCTTACATCTATGTCATCATCCATACAATGACACATCATCATCTATACTGTTCCACATCAACATCTGTATAGTCCATGTCATCATCCATACAATCCACGTGTCTTTCCATATAGTTCCATGTGCCATCCTTCATGTGATGCCACATGACACCTTCCTTTTGCCAATTTTACCTATTTTTCCAAACCTTCATAAGACCATATATTTCTCATACAACATTCATTTGAGTCTTTTCAAGTTATGTTGGAAATATCTCGTCGAGCTCTACACAATGGATTCCTTTCCATCATTATTTGATACTATTGATATTTTAGCATTCTCGGATCCACCTATATCACACCTCCCTAATGGAAGAACATTTTGACCTCCAAGAGTCTTGATTACTCAACAACTAAGTAAGGATTAACTTCTTCACTTTTCTGGTCTCTATCCACTTTTCTTATATGAACTTCAGACTAATATCCATCTTGGAACTAATCATTTTGGTGGTTTTCATGTCTTGCCCATATTTCCTTGGACCTCCTTTAACTTCCCTTGTACTTCCTAGTGTATCTATTGGAGTCTCTAAATGAACCTCTTGTTCATCTCCTTTACTCGCTTCCTTGAAAGAAAAATCCAAACATATTTCCAAAAACAACTATGTTGTTTGACTTGCTTCTCATAAGGAATTAAGATATACATATTACATGGACATGGTATTAAAGAACAACCATGTATACTTATTTCACACTTTAATAATTCCTCTACCTCCATACTTCATACAAATAATATTATTTCTATCCTACTTTACAATAATGGAAAAATTATTTGGAGGTGCTACATATGCATGTTAAACTTGTCTATTCAAAAATGATAACCATGAATGTTCCACTTTAGGTTTATTTCCCTTAATGTAATCTTCCCTAGATAGGTGGGATTCACCATGGGATTCTTCTTCTGACAGTATTGGAAGAAGCCTCATAAATGTTTGTCTCTAATATTGACATTGACTCTGAATCCAAGAACCCACTTAATCTAATCACAAGATTTCCTAGAAACCTATATAACCTCTCATATTTGACACCATGAACTATTGTTGTGTCTTGTATAGCTCTCTATGGATATATGAGAACCTGTCCATGCTAGAATGAAAATCCATATCGCTCATCCTCCAAAGCTGATACCGAGAGAAATTTTACCTTTAGCTATGGAAGAAACACCATCTCTGCCATCTCCAAACATCCTCCTAACTCTAGTTGGAATCTCACACATCCAACCCCCTTCACTGCATGTCGGGTATTAGTCCCACAACCCACATAGAAGTATGAATATATATATGAAAATATAAATAAAATTGACCTCATTCCCATCATGTGGTGAGATGAGCCACTGTATACAAACCATGCTTCAATGTCCTCATACAATATACTACCAAGACAAACCATAAGAGAGAATTCATTTTCAAACTTCTCAGCAAAATCATCATCTTTAGTTGATGTCAGGGATGATTTTAAGGATGGAAATTTATTTTTAAATGTAGAAACCTTAGTGAATCTTACTAATCCTTTATATGCCAACTATAAATGTTTGGCAATATTTTTGTAAAAATATTCAAATTTCTAAGGATTTTATATATATTTTTATAAATTTTTGGCGATTTTTAAGGTAAAATAATTTTATCCTATAGAATTTGGGCAAATCATTTTTAAAATAGCGAATCTCATTTTTGGAAAAACCATGGAAACTTAGCCCATGAGCGAAATTTAGCCCCTAAAATCATCCCTGGAACTTGATGTTTCTATATGTCTCTTTGTAGGTTCCTTCACAACTTCCTTGAACCAATTGAGATGAAGTTGTGGATGATGTTTCTGACATTTCTCCATTTGGTGTCTACTCATATTGCAATGAGTGCAATAATTCTTTCGCATGCTCTTGGAGAATGATCCCTTATTTCCATGTGTACTTGGAAGGTATTATTCATTTATTGCCTCCTTTTCAGTGGACATGATCAACTTCATGTTCAAATATTTCCTCTTTCGAAACTTGGCCACACAACAATTATGTGATCGAAAAAAAGTGCAAGGGTACATATTCCAAAAGGTTTGAATTCCATAATTATTCTTCTTATAATCAAAGAATGATTTTAAGTCATCATGACCTTCATACCTTTCATGGTTGTCTCTGTTGTAAACTTCATGAGGAGAAATTTATTTAGCTCGTCCTTTGATATTCTCATCTCCATTTGGAGATGAATTGCAATCACTATCACCATCATGGTGTGATGCATCGCCAACTTGCGATCATTCATTCTACACTAATTTAGACTCGTCACTTGAATAATTTATGGCCTCCATTATTTTGGAGAATTCTCCAACTTTCTCTTTTCCATGACCTAATCCTACATAATGAGGTCGTTACACCACTTCTATGGGATTAACTATACCTTGGCCATTAACTTCAAGGCCTTTTTGTTCAAATCCCATTTTCATTAGAATTTCCAATCCAACACTGTCAGTGAGCTTTTCAAATGCACCAAAAGAATCATCTTGTTGGGAGGATTGAAAAATCTGAGAATCACTTATAATGTATACCTCATAAATATTTTTTGAATCTGGTGTGAAGGATGATTTCTTTAATCCTTTCGCATTCTCAATCTTTACCAAAGCCTCTTTTGTGGCTTGTAACTGAAGTTGCAACTTTTTCTTCTCATTTTCCGATATGTGTAGCAACCTTCACAAGTTATATTTCTCTACATGAATACACTAGTTTATATCTTTGATCTCTTCAATCCATTCTAGATTCAATGTTCTCCCCATGGTTTTTCTTTTACAACCAAGATATGCACTTTCAAACTAGAAGTATTCAAGCATGCCTTCACATTGCTTGGATTCACTCGCAAATACTTGTGAGATATATTATGATACCACTTGATATAAAAAATACTTAGATGTCAATTTAACTCATAAGGATACATTAACATCCAACCTGATTCGGTAATTATTACCATTCCTGACTATTTTCATCTATCATGTGAACCCATTTACTTAACCAAACTTCATTAATTTTCACAATTAAATTGTGGAATTAAAATGTTGAAATAAAGTGAAGTAATAAAAAAAAAATTCAAATGTTACATTACAAAAGTTGTTAACGGAGCTCACCAAATATTTTGGCTATGTCTTTAGGCTCCCTTGATCCACGAACTGCTTCATTAATCAGTATTTTCAAAGACTTCATTCTCCCAACCTGGGACTGGTCTACAAGGCATGAGGTCTCTCACATAAAGTGGATATCCTCCTTCTCCAAGAGGTCTCACAACATGTGGCTCATTATCCCATACTGTGACTTACGGGTCTCTCTCAATAAGGACCTTTTGATATGCTACATAAAACTCAAGTTTGGATGTCACTATCATCTTCGCCTTGGAAAACTGAAACATTTGACAGTAAACACTCTATAGTTTCCATAGATGCTCAATGACACTAAATTATAGATTGAATCATCTTGGGATTGACTTTTTTTTATGTTTCACAACCTCAAGTGTAACTGTTGCCATTAGCTTCGCCTCATAAAACTGAGACTTTTGACTATAAACACCCTATGAATCTCATAGATTCCCAATGTAACTAAATTGCAATATACAAAATGACTACATTCATAAGAAACTTCCTTTGTTACTCTTTCTCAATGAGATTACAAATCCTCTCTACAGAATTCTCTCAAGGATATCCAAGAATGCCTCTCAAAAAGCTCCTAAAAAAGCCCCTAAAAAATATTCATAAAAAATGTTTACAAATTACATACTCCTAATAAGGACTAAAAACATACCATAAAAGAACTAAACTTAGATTTATGGACACACGACCCCTTTTCGTTACTCTCTTACAATGGAAGAACAATAAAAAAACACTTTCTACAGAGTTCTTGGCACATTAACACTCTGTGGTGCAATGGTCGGGTGCTTGGGTTAATATGGAAGAGGGTGGGGGTTCAAACCCCACTTAACTCGTTATATTCCCATTACATTTTGGTTGGGTACTGATTAATACATAAATACATATTCCTTGGAAGGATTTAAGAAATGGAACCATTGGTGCAATGGTTTGGACGTTTGGGATATGCAAGAAGACATTTGGGTGGAGGTCACAGGTTCGAATCTGTTGACCTTCCCCCCTTTGGAATATTGTTACAACAAATTCTCTTTAAATAAAATATTGTTTCCAACCATAACAATATTTTATCTTGGACTTTTTGTTAAACCATTTGATTCATCCTGACGAGGTTGAGGGTCTGATTCCCTTCAGTGACAATTCCAAAAGGATAAGGCCTTTTAGCCCGATGGAGGGTGCCACATTGAACACTATGATTAGGCCACATGTCGCCTTATATTTTGACCACTTGGATGCTTAGTCATCACATAGTCACCCTTCCACATATGTTGCATATTCACCCCACCATGTAGCTACACGGTCACCTGCCACATCAACACACAATCAACACCATGTCATTTTTTCATACTACCATATGTCCTACCACATCAACCTATTGTACTTCCATGCCATCTTCCATAAAATGACACATCATCATATGTATAGTTCCACATCATCATCCGTACAGTCCACAACAACATCTGTACAGTCCATGTGTCCATCCTTGTAGTGTCATGTGTCATCCTTCCAGTGATTCCACATGGCACGTGCCTTTTTCCATTTTTTCCAACTTTTCCAAAACTTCAGAAGACCATAGCTTTCTCATACAAAGTTTGTTTGAGTCCATTCAATTTGCATTGGAAATATCTCATCAATCTCTCTGTAATGGTGTCATTTACGTCAAAATTTGACCCTATCAATTTTTTATTGTTCTCAAATCCACGTGGATCATTTTATATGAATAGACTCTGACTACCTCCATACAAGGTCATGACATTCCCCTTTGTCTTAATCTCTCTATCGTGAAGGACCACGTACACAAATTTTATTCCTAACTTATATCTCTATGTCTCTCACTCCATCAAATGAGCATAGAGGAAATTCAATTGCAACACAAAATTATGTTGGCTAGAGCAACTCTCCAAGATGGACAACACAGGTTGAAGGCATTTTTGGGTGTGATCGACTGCAACTTCAACTTATGGACCCATCTATAGAACCCTCCCAATTATTGATGATAGGCTTCATGGAGCTGAGGCTAAGGTTGCATAACAAAAGAGTTTCTTTACATCTCTACCTCCAAGCGAGCGCCTGAATATGATGGTAGCTATTGCATCCAAAACAAAAGATATTATTGTTGCCTAGGCTGAGTAGAAAAGCATATATGAGATTATCACTAGTGCGGCGAATAAGGCCTTAATATTTTATACCCAATTTATAGACGCATAGGGTTTTGTCGGTCCCTTTATCACATAAATGGAAACAACGGATATGAAATCTCCTCAAGTCATAACAACTGATGTAGATGTGGTTTCTCATATCTCCTAGGTGTTGGAAGATTGGTTGTTTTCATTGATGTCAACCCTAGTCATGGGTTTTGGACCACAAGATTGATGAAGTTATTTGGACATGAAGGAAAATGAACATGAAGATACAACACCCAT
>JZKD02S1647383.1:971188-995134 GCA_000966675.3 Picea glauca | reverse complement strand
TAGTCAAAAAACAGGTGTTCTGGGTAAAACAGTCATAACTTTTTCATACAGACTCCAAATGCAGTGGGACCACTTCCATTGGAAATATTATGGACTTTAGTTTCTTGTGTGTGAGATTCAGAATCATATGTTAAATATTGAGTGAGGGGCATGCTGTACAAGTTGGGTCTTCTGAATAGACCAGAATTGAATAAAGTTTTATTATCTCTCATATATTCTTGGGTGGAAGG
The DNA here is from genome assembly GCA_000966675.3 of Picea glauca. Classification (NCBI taxonomy): domain Eukaryota; kingdom Viridiplantae; phylum Streptophyta; class Pinopsida; order Pinales; family Pinaceae; genus Picea; species Picea glauca. Next base: position 994,904 of record JZKD02S1647383.1, on the reverse strand, counting down.
AAGGGGCAAGGATAGAGAGTTCATATATCTCTTTATATTGGATTATTGTATATTCATCTTGGAGTTTTATCCCTCCCTTTACATTTGGAATTTGTAGCTACCTTTGGAAGTCATTACTTCCCTTGAACAAAAACTATTGATTATTTCTCATATATATTGTGCATGGTGTATTGTGGTGTATTGATGTAACTCTTATACTATTGTTCATTGCTCATTGTATATAATTGAATGGTTTAATTATAAGTTGTAAAAGGTTTTAAATTGTACTTGATACTGATTCACCCCCCTCTCAGTATCAACACTAGGAACTTCAGGGCCACCTCAATGAACCTAATTTCCAATTCAATGAGTTCTTCTAATAATTACTGAAGATGGTTCTATCTGTGGCATCAATCACTCGATGAGGCAGTTGGATCGAGGATGAGACAAATAGTATTAGTTGGGTCTTTTTGGCACCCAAAATTTTGGGTAAATATCGTGCACACACACAAAAGAATTTGTGTGTGCCTATTCCAATTTTTCACATGCTCAAGCAGCTGCATGAGGGTTGATAGGAAGCGTTAGCACCCAATCAATATTTTATATTTCATGCGAGTTCCATTTATATCAATGTGTTTCAATCCAAATTTTTTTATGTGTGCTAGAAATTGAAGAAGACACTGCATGCACACCATAATCAAGAAAAGAATCTTCGAGAAATATACTTGAATAATTACTACAAGCATCATAAGGGAACATGGAACAGAAGAAGATGACATGGAAAGGTAGTTGAGATTTCCATGATTCCAAAGAGGATATATGGAATGCATGTGAGTGGTAGAATCATGTGGGAATGGAAATTAGAGGAGTGAGTGGGGTAGAATTTAAAGTGACAGTGCACTAGAGCTGAGAAGAAAATAAAAGGGAGAAACAAAAAACAAAAAGATAGTTGGCTCGTTAGTAAGTTGGTTTTTTTTTTTATGGTTTTGGATATTGTTGTCATTGAGCTTTCTTTGAGCCTATGCTTGTACAATTTCACTGGTTGTAAGTCTGATTCTCCCACATTTGCAAAGTCTAAAAGAAAGTGCATGGCACTATATAATGTAACAATGGAAAAATCTATAAGACATAAAGACTCTATTACTGTGAATTTATGGGTTGCTTAATGTATGGTTGTGGTGTTGGAATGAAGATAATAAATTTGTAGTGATTATGGTCTTATGATATGTTACTCATGTGTTAATTGAATGTGTGTGTTTTGATTGCATATTGTTAGTTGTTAAGCAGTTTTCAATGGATTGTCTGAATGCCAACCCGGATGGAACTTTCTACAATTAGTCCATCATCCTAATTGACACAAGACTAGATGGTCTCTTTGATCCTCATCGAATATTTGGTGAGACCTTATTCAGTATTTGGTTGAGGATTGATATGTTGATTTCGTGGGGATTTTGTTGGTCAACTTTGGATGAACCCTGGGTCTTCAACCCCCCAAAATTATGAAATACATGCACAAGCATGGATGAGCCAACAAACCACATAATATTTTGGTGTATTGATATTTGATATGTTTGTGTGAGGGGTTACTTTTAGGTGTTTGATTTTTTTGGATATACCCGAAAGCCATTGACACTTGTACAATGTGAGTTCCTTTTAGTCAATGTTTCACTTTTGTCTTCATCTAGGATCTTACAATTTTTGCATAAGGGATCATAAATTGTTGGGACGATAAATGATACCTAGGAGCACCACATATAATGTTCAATATGACACCATGATGGTTGGTGTCCTGCCATATCACTATAGTATCCTTTTAATTCATGTGATAAACTTATTTTATATCTTTAAATAATCATAGATACATATTTATATACATGTTTTCAAGTCTTTTTCCAAACAAAATATCCAAAGGTAATCCTCCTAGACACTTCCCCTCATTCTATTGATGTTACGCACAGGGTAAACCCTAGAACCTTTAGCACATAGGGCTAGTTGAACAAGTCATGGATATATCATACATATCTGATCAATAATTGGATTAGGCAAGGAAATGGAAAAAAAGAGTGGAATACTCAACTAGACTACTAGAAAAGGAAAATGGATATATTGAAAAGAATTATTCTAGAGCTCAAGAAAAAGAAAGGAAAAAGGTTTGGATGTGAGGACTTGGATTATAAAGTTCATCCATTTTACCCTTGATTTAATAGTCACTAAGAGAAAACATGTTACAAATTGGAATTTAAACTAAGATGGAGAGGGAAACACCTATTCGTCATAACCACTCGAGAGCTATATTAATTTTACTATAAATATTTGTTGAAATATTGTAACTGCAAAAAATATTATACTTATTATTGAGTTATTATATTATAGATCAATCCCCTTTTGTGGATTGGTCAAACTATAAAAAAAATGTTGTTAACTGAGACTTGGCCCCTAGTCCTAATTAAAGTGGTTTTAGCCACCAATTGGAGAAGTTAGACCTACCCAATGAAGAGACACCACCCTAGTGCTCTTCATCTAGTTTAAATAAGAGAGAATAACGTCTCATTCACTCATCTAGTGCGCAAGTTTGAGGGAAGTTACAGTTGTCAAAATAAGGAAGAGAGAGGTGCATTGATCAGTGTTGGATATTCTCTTGTGTTTGGTCTTCTATCTTGGCATTGTATTGAAAATCTATATTAAGGAAGTTTCATTGGGTTTTATCCCCATGAGGGTTTCCCAAGATAAAGGTTGTGTACCTTGTGATTGTGTATCTTTTAGTGATCGTGATGATGCTACTATTTTATAGTAAATTGAAAAGAACTTAATAGAAGCTATAAATTTAACATGGTATCAGAGCTTGACTAAATAGAGCACCTTTCACTGGGTAACCAAAAAATTCACTATTGTCGTACAAGAAAATTAGGGATTTTTGTTGGAAGAGAATTTCAACCTAAAAACTATCTCGGGAAGTTGTTGTGGGTGGGAAATCCCTCCTACGGACTAGAAATAAGGGTTTTATCATGCATGAAGAAATGACCTAAAGATTCTAAGGGTTTTATCATGCATGTAGAAATGACCTAAAGATTCTTACTTTTTACCATCATCCCATGTCTAGATCCCCATTACTCATATGTAAATAAAAGGCTCAAGAGATTAAGTTGGCGTACCTTATTCTTCATGTTTGATGTCGATCCCTTTTCGCGCTTGGTCATTCTTTAACTACAACTCTCCTCCCAATGCTGACCTACATTCACTAAAGTCAAACAAAGAACTCCACATGCATTTGATCTATGAACTAACAGGTTAGAGAATTAATCAATCATACTATCAATATTCCAATAATGGCAATCTCATATGGTGGGATGGGAAAATCAATTCTTTTATTAACTTTACAATGATACCTTACAATGATAAATTCAGCTACTACTCCTTGATCCTAGTCCTAGGCTCTTCTTCCACTGTCTTCTAACTGTTTTTCTCTATACTTCTCTTTGCACAAGGATGGCTAAAGGCTTGGACAAAGGAAATGCTCAATCAGGTATAGTTTCTTTAATATGATTCTCCTCTTCCAAATGGGACCCCTAACCCTTCTTTTATAGGCTAGAAGAAGCTAGGTATTTGATCGAATTTCCAGCCATGCATGGCCGAAAGGTATATTTAACTTACCCAAAGCTGTGTGTTCTGTCAATAAATTTCCTTTTTTCATGATTTTGTAGGTACACGCGGGTTGTCTTGGATCATCTATCATGTACACATGTGCAGTAATGTAGCAGAGCACGTGGGCCTTTATAAAAGGGGTTTTTAAGAAGAGTTGTTCAGCAGTGTTTTGGAAAAGAAGGAATCTGATATGGCTTGATGCCAGGTAAGCATGTATGGTGTAAATTAGGGCTATAACAGATGCCCCCTAATGTGTGAGGTCAAAAGATCATCTGATGGCCGAAATACATTAACAATCTTCACTGATGTGTCGAACAAGTGAGCCCAGGGACCAGAAATCAGGAGGTGTCATCTGCAAAATAATAATTGTCTCACCGAGGCAAGCATACCCATGCTCGGAATAAAATAAAATCATGGCTACCAATAAAATACATTGTAGATCCATTTCATATAACTATATAAAGTGTATCCATGAGCAATACACAATGGAGCTACATCTCGAAATCAAAAAGATATACGTGTAGAGTATCCATCTTCTTAGAAGCTGATAAGGCCTGATGGCTGGAGAGGAGGTCTTCAGAGCTCGAGCAACAACTTCAAAATATTCAAAACTCGGGTAAGAGTGTATAATATGAGTGTATGACTTCACTACCCAGAGGTCTTCGATGACTCGTCGGTCACGGACTAGAGAATCTTGATGATCAGACTGAAGGATCCATTGATTTCAAACAAATACTTGATTGGAAGTTTAGGATGGTCGAGCATGAGGGGAAGAGACAAAATACAGAGGGGTTGACTTAGGCTTGGTAAAAACTTCCCTTGGACAATATCACGACAAATGATGAGACTCAGGCAGCATGGCATTAACATAAGTTTATGAGGCAAGACGCAATGCAAACTCTCCATATGTTTGGAAGAATAACCAAATGGAGGAGGACACAACTCTATGTAGTGAGAAAAACTTCCTAAGGTCATATTAAATCCCAGAGTTTGACGAACAAATGGTTAGATGTGCTTTATCCAATGACGACTCATTATGCTGCCAATAAAGAAAATACTTTTTCCTTACTCTTTTTGGGGTATATTTGATTTTTTTCTTTTTTGTATTTTTCAATAATTTTGGAAAAAGAATAAAAGAATGTTATGTTACAAAGGAGAAACTAGTGTTGCAAATATACAAGTTCAAGGCGGAATGACAATAATAATGTTCAAAGTAAGGACACTCAAGAAAAATCCTCCAAGGGCCAAAGGTGTCAAGACGTAGAGGCAAAGTGCTACAGGGCTTGCGTATAAGGCATGCTTTAGATGGTTCAGTTGAGAGAAACATAGAGTGAGCATGAGGCCAACGACGCGGTTATGAAAATGAAATTAATAAAACATACAATGGTAACGTCCTTTGATGTGAGTTTAACGATCCCAAAGAAGGTAAGCTCAGTGGTTTTTCATATTTAAAGAGTCTGAAAAACGTAAAAGGAGACTCCACTGGGGTACCTTTTTCGAAGGTAGTCTAGTTGGTTCGAAAAAGGGGTAAACTAGCACCAAAAAGACATCTATTCAAAACCATTTTAATGAGTGTGATACAGATAAGATCAGTCAGCCATTTTTTCATTTTTAAGGAGTCTGAAAAAAGCTTAACTATGGACTCCGTCAGGAATGTTCTTCTGGACCATTTTAATGAGTCTGAAAGAATAAGTTCAGTCGGCGATCTTTTCAATTTTAGGGAGTCTGAAAAGAGATTACCTATGGACTCTGTGGAGGTTCCTTTTTCGTAAATTTAGTCCCTCAGGCCCGAAAAAGGGTTAAAATTATACCTGAGAGTACTCTTCTAGAGAACTGAAGTTCCTTAGAGTATACCTTTGTTCGTACAGTTGACCGTCTGAACTGAAAAAGGGGTAAACTACCACCGTATAGACGTGACTTCAAATTTCAGTGTAATGAGCGTGAAAGGCCACAAGATCGCTCGACAATATTTTCATGTTTAGAGGGTTTGAAAGGGATTAAAAGAAGACTCGTTGGCGGCTACGACTCAAGTATGAAACTAGTTCAGGTAGAACCCACTGTTAGGATCAGACCAAGAGTCTCTTCAATAGTCAACTTGGGAAGTCTCCCTAAAGGGAAGAAAACAAAAACCACGGTGTAAGTCCTCGTGCGGGATAGAAATTGTAATCATGGCTTCAAGGATAACCTCATCTGAAGTAAATTCAAAATCCAAGAAATCATGGAAACGAGGGTCAATAGTCCCAAAGGGTGAAGTAAACTGACCATAATCCATATGATGATGGAGGTTCTGACTAGGACTGACAGAGTCTATCAGTGAAGAATCAAGATCATGAGGGCTTGAGGATATACTAACAATGAGATCAGACTCAGAAGGAGACTCAATATTACTTGGACCAACAAGGGGAAGCAAGGGCTCCCATTCCCCCACTGAGTAAACCAAAGGATCAATTGTCGAGACCAAATCTGAGGAAGGAAAACATGATTTCGCAGGTTCCTTCTCAGAAGTAATTGAACATCGAGCATAAGATGCCACATAATTAACCTGTGGTGGGGTAGAGTCTATACGAATGCTAGGAACATATAAAGGGGTAGTCTGAAATAATTCTGAATTAGGATGGTGGTTATCAGATACCAGCTGGTCGATAGTGATAATGCTTCCATTATGATGGAAATGCATCACCCGGAAGAGTGTAGACACCACAACATTCATAGCATATACATAATCACGCCTAAGAAGCATATTGAAATCTAACGGGCATTGCACCACTATAACATCGAAATGGACAATCTTCCCACCTAACAATATAGGCAACTGTGGAAGAACCCCCAAATATTCACTAGGACGTCTGTCAAAATCCAATAGTTCATGCGAAGAAGACACAAGCTCGGGAGATCCCAAGATTTTCCAAACTGAGGAGGATAAAATACTTGCAGAGGCTCCTTCATCCACAATACATCGATAAATTTTTTTTGAATTAACTTCAACCCTTATTTGAAAAGGTGTGGCAGAAGGAATACGAGGCTCAACAAGGTCATTCCAATCAAAGGAAACCATCCTACGTCTTGGAGAGGGTGTGCTTGGAACGAGTGGAATTCCCCCTTATTCTGAAAGTATTGAACCAGAAATGCTAAAAACATAGCCGGTAGACATGTCACTCCCCAAAAGAAGAGTGGGATCATCCGACGACTGCATCGGCATGACCACTTTTGCAACCAATGGCTGAATAGGTTGCAATACTACATGGTCGAAAGGCACCTCACCCCGCAAAAGAGGAGTGGTATCAGTCGATGATTGCATCAACATGACCACTTTCTCAACCAATGGTTGAATAGGCTGAGAGACTACAAGGTCTAAACGCACCTCACCTCCCAAAAGAAGAGTGGGATCAGTTGATTACTGCATCAGCATGACCACTTGCTCAAGCAATGGCTGAATATACTGTAAGGAAACCTTAGAAGACTCAGAATAAGAATATCTTGCATATAGGGACCACAATATTTGTACCTATGGAATGCTAGGGCATAAATGAGTAAGGTGATCTCCCTTGCAAAGATTACAAGGGAACTTAGGCTTACATCCTATCCATCTAGGTTTCTCAAAAAAATCAATGCCCCCAGCATGACTGGCAGTGGTTGGTTGCACATCTCTAACATGACTTGCAAAGGTTGGTGATGGGTCGATAACATGAGTCGTAGAGGCTACAGACCTATTTCCAATATGACTAGCAGGGACTGGACTTTTTTCCCCAGCATGACTTGCAGAGGGTGGGTGATTTCTCGCAACATAACTTGCAAAGGCTAGGTGTTGGTCTTCAATGTGACTTTCAGAGATTGTCAACCTATATCCAACATGACTCACAGAGGTTGGTTATTTCATCTTCCTATTCTTCCTCTTTCTATTTCGTTTAGACTTCTGGTTACTAGTAACTGTACTTTCACCAGAGGAAGGAGAAGGAGGAGGAGAAGACTTTGTTGACGAAGAAACATCAACAGGGTACCCATAACATAAAGTTCTTAACTAAGAAGCGTCAAGAGCATTTGGGACATTTGGAATGGTACCCAACCAAATCAGTAATCCCACATTCAACTTAGGAATGTACAATGTGGACATCAAAGGCACACCAACATTTCCGAAGAAGGGAAACGCACAAGAATCCCCTTGTGAAGGGGATCCTTGGTTGGTATTGTCAGGAACTTTAGCTATGAAGATATTATGCACAGGTTCTCCCCTTGCAGGATCGTTCAAATCTGAAAAAGTCTCACACACTGACTCTGAAGAACCAGTGGTATCAAAACAACGCCTATAAAAGGGCATCTCCATGTTTCTAAGAGGAAGACCAAAAAGTCCTCACGACCCGCGGAGTGGGTAGTCTACCACCCTAGGTTAGAGACCCAAAGCCACAACTGACTAACTCACTATGGAAAACTAGGGAGCACAGAGCACACACTAAAACTTCCTAAAGGCAAATCAAGAAAACGACTAACTAGTTGGAAGAATAGCTACACCAACCAACACTAGAGAAACTTACCGGTGCAAGTCAAAATAAAAAATGGAATCACCCTCTGGGTATACTCTGAAAAGTGTGGCTCGATGTCTATCCTAGGTACTGCAGTATACCCCTGTAGTCACCTGTGTATGTCACTAGAAAGATAGGCAACTAGGTTGTCAGTGCACGAACAATCACCAGGTGGGTACAGTCGACAGTCGGGTAGACCACAATGAGAAGGGTATCAAGCTCGAAACCTGCCAAGGGTATCAAAAGAAAGTGGTCCGAAAGACAATTGAGGACCTCAAATGGATTCAAAACCCATGAAGTTCTATGACAAATGCAATCAAGAGAATCCAAAGACAAGCCCTCTATATGTGCTCTCCACTATGATTGGTCTGGCTTTGGAGGGGTCATCTCTGCTACCTTTCCGCATGTGACCTCATGTTTATATCCTGTGTTAGACGAGGGTCCCGGATAAATTTCATGATACTATACTTCTACACTCCTTAGCACAAACTCGTCTTTTTTTTTAATAGCCTTGAAGAGTTTCCTCTCCAACCTAAATCAAGGCTCTAGCCTAATCTAGTTGATGGACCCTACAAACATAAAGTATAGTCAATTTTAATTAGCATTCCTTTTACTGGCTTGATTTACTCAAAAGAGTACGGTAGTGCAATTGATGGTTTTAGGACTCTTGTGAAAAATGATGAAACTTATATGAACACTGGCAAAGAATGATTATAATTCTTATTTTATTTTTTTTGAAATGATTTTTAAAATTAGAAGAAAACACAACGCTATGCTAATTTCTTTTTCTTTTTCAAATAACAATGCAAAGAAAATGCCAGGAAAGAAAGAGATCTAACAAACTAAGTTTTTTTTTGTTTATATTTTCTTCCAATCAAAGCAAAAATAACAAAATATTCTAAAAGAAACTGATGAATGCACAATTCATGGTCCCCCCAAGAAATGCAACTCATTTTTCTTAAAATGTCAAACTAAAAATAAGTTAAAAAAGCTAGGAAACACAAGAAATCTTCTAAATGAAAAAGCAAGCTATAATAAAGTCCAAACCTAGGCTAATATGCTATGGCAAAGACCATGAACCCTGGGAGGTATAACTCTTGACAAGGAAAGGATGACTGCCTCTCCTTAAACCAAAAAAATTTCTCAATAGGCACGTTGTCGACAGTTCAACAGCCAGCGTCTACACGTGAGCTATGTAAGGTCAGAGCGTGTGTACATGCATGAATACCTTATGGAAGCTATGTGTACTTCTGCAACTCTTCAAAAAATGAAACTACATGCAATCAAGCACTAGCAAAGACTACTGGTATTGAGAACCAGAACCTCTTGAAGACTCTGAAACTTACTTTGACAGAAAAAGAAAACAATTGAAGGAAAATTTCATAGAACAAACCAATCTAAGGTAAAAACTAAGCTATAGAGTGCAAACAACAAATACTAGAAAGAGTTCTAGAAATCCCTTGAGAAGGATTATTCTTGACAGGGGAGAGGATGACTCCCTCTCTAAAAGAAATTTTCTTGAATCATACACAGGACTGACACTTTCTCAGCTAGCATGTACGCACGGGTTGTGGGAAGGTAGGGCACAGGTACACGCGTGCAGACCTTATACAAGACATGTGTACCTATGTGGGTCTCAAAAAAAAATGCAGTCAAGAAAAGAAACAAAGATAACTAGTATGGAAAACCAGAATCTCTGTTAGTTCAGACTTTTGTAGAAACTTTAAAAACAAGAAATGAAACCAGTTCTTAAAAATACCCAAGAAAAAACATTCCTAGAAACCTTACAGATCCCCAGTACGGTTGCCAATTTTGTTGTGAGTGGGAAATCCCTCTACGAACTAGCACTTAGGGTTTTATCATGCATGCAGAAAAGACCTAAAGATTCCTACTATCTACCGTCATCCCGGACCTAATCCCCATTTTTCTTAAGAAAATACGTAGTTAAGAAAATCAAGTGAGCATACCTTATTTTGGGTGTTTGATATCGATCATTCTTCACGCTTGGTCACTCTTTGACTGCAACTCTCCTCCCAAGGCTGACCTTCATTCACACAAGACAAACAAAAAAATCCACATGCATTTGATCTACAGATTAATGGGTTAGAGATTTAATCAACATGTATGCAATAAACCATGAAAACCTCATATGGTGGGATGGGAAAAGTACTTCTTTATTATTAACTTCACTAAATCAACTTACAATGATGAATTCAGCCACTGCTGCATTAACTTGGTCATGGGATCCTCTTCAACTGTCCTCCAACTTATTTTCTCTATACATCTCTTTGCACAAGGATGGCTAAAGGTTGGGACAAAGGGAATGCGCAATCGGGTCTAGTTTATTTACTATAATTCTCCTCCTTCCAAATGGGACCCCTAACCCTTATTTTATAGGCTAGAAGAAGCTAGGTATTTGGTCGAATTTTCGACCATGCATGGCCGAAAGGTTTAGTTAACTTACCCAAAGTTGTGTGTTCCATCAACAAATTTACTTTTTTCGTGCTTTTGTAGGTACACATGGGCTGTCTTGGGTTAGCTAGCGTGTACATGCATGCAACAATGTAGCAGAGCGTGTGGGCCTTTATAAAAGGGGTTTATAAGAAGAGTTGTTCAACAATGTTTTGGCAAAGAAGCAATCTGAGATGGCCTAATGCCAGGTAAGCATGTCTGGTGGAAATTAGGGTTATAACAGAAGTGCACCCTAGCCTAGCGAACTCATTGGAATCTTGAGTGCACCTTTTTAGTGGCCAGAGCCTTCAGAAAGTGAAACCCTAGTTTTCACTAGTACCAGAAAACTAGGAAACCGGAACTAGTACCAGAAGTACTAGTCCAGATTTGCATAGGTCCAATTTCAAAGGATAAAATTTGGATTTTCTGAAAACCAACTACACCAACCTACTCACCTTATCCAAGCACACCTCCTAGTAAGTTTGAATTAATTTCTGAGCACTTTCAATTTTTGGTCACTTTCCCAGCTCCAGGTCAAGATGTTTGCAAGCACCAAGCTTGTTGAAAATTTAGAAGGTGTGGATAAATTATGTTCCTGGAAGTATAGGATTTCACTCATTCTTGAAGATAATTACCTTGCAATATTCATCAAGGAAAATGTACCATAACCCACAGACGCTACAACTAAAGAAAAGTACAAGAAGGATATGGTTAGGGCCAAAAGAATCATTGTAGAATCTATTAAATGCCACTTCATCCCTCAAGTGTCTTATAATAATTCTTCAAAAGAAATTTTTGATGCCCTAACCAAAATGTATGAATGAAGGAACATTAACCGAAAGATGAAATTGATAACCCATCTCAAGAATACAAAGATGCAGAAAGGAGAAATTGTTCATGATTATTTCTCTAGGGTTTCTCAATTCAAGGAACAAATAGAAGAAATTGGAGACAACCTATATGAATATGAACTCATAATGAAAAATCTTAATTGTCTCACAAGACCTTGGGATTCCTTCATCCAAACTCTCTTTGCAAGAAAGGAGAAACTCCAATTTGATAGTCTTTGGTAAGAATATGTTCAAGAAGAATTGATAGTAACTAACCGAGAAGTAGTTTTTTAAGGGATGAATATCAAGACATAGTTTCTCATGCTAAAGGAGGAAAGAGAAGGTATCACTTGAAGAAGTAGACCCACCTACAAAAATAATCTCACCCACCATGGAGATTCCATAAATTTCAGAATGGTGAAAGAAGATAAAAGGATTTATCCTCTTGTCAATGTTACCATTGTGACAAGATGGGACATATTGCTAAGAATTGTCTAGCTAGAAGAGAATAATACAATTAGATAAATAAAAAAATACACCATGCCCATGCAGTTGAAGATGATGAGCCACCAACGAATATGATTAAAGAAAATATTGAATATTATTTCTTATTCTCTTCCCTCTCAAGATCTGTGTCACGTGGAGAGAACACTTGGCTCATATATAGTAGTGCCTCTAAGCACGTGATAGGCCAGAGAGACATTCTTTCTAGCCTTATAGAAAATAAATTTCCCCAAAAATTTACACTTGGAGATGATTACCAGTACATTATCAAATGAGTGGGAGAATCCACCTACAAACTTGATTCAGGGACCCCAATGAAGATGAAGGATGTACTATATGTACCAAGTTCGAAGAAGAATTTTCTTTCTATCTCAGCTTTAGATAAGAAAGGCTTCAGGGTTGCATTCATAGATGGTGAATTCCTCATGTGGCATAAAATAAAAACCATAGAAGATGTGATTCTTACTGGAACAGAAGAAGATGTCCTGTAGAAATTATAAGGTCACTCAGATGCATCTTTGACTCACTCCACTGAAATTCCATGTAAACTTTGGCATAGAAGACTAGCTCACATCAACTACACATCCTTACCATATGTGAGCAATGTAGTTACAAGTCTACCAGAATTCAAGGTTGACCATGAAGGTGTGTGTAAGGGATGTGAAAAAGGAAAGAACATAAATAATCCTTTCTTGAAGAGTGATTGTAAATAAGAAAGAATCTTGGAGCTCATCCACTCAGATGTATGTGTCCCAATTCCATCAAACTCTCTTAGTGGGTATGTATACTATGTGTCATTTATTGAAGACTATTCTCGCAATACTTGGGCTTACTTATTGAAATCAAAAGATGAAGTGTTTGGAAAATTCAAGGAATTCAAAGCCTTGATAGAAAATCTCCCTGAAAGAAAAATCAAGATACTTAGGTTAGATAATGGAGGAGAATACACCTCAAAAGAATTTCTAAGTTTTTGAATATATGTCAGGATTAAGAGGGAACTCACCACTCCCTACAATCCTCAACAAAATGGTGTAGCAGAAAGAAAGAATATAACTATAATGGAATAAGTGAAGACTATGATCCATGATCAAGATCTTCCAATGCACTTATTGGCTAAATCAGCAAGAACAACAGTGTATGTCAAAAATAGATTATCCCATAGTGCACTTAGGTTCAAAACCATTGAAGAAATGTTCTTCGGAAAGAAGCCAACAGTAATCCATCTCAATATATTTGGTTTTCCATTGTTTGTACACATTCCTAAGGAAAGGGGAACCAAGATGGACCCTTGAGGAAAGAAGAGAATATTTGTTGCATACTATTTAGTCTCTAAGGCCTTAAGAATTTACATACTAGGTTACCATCATATTGAAATCAGGAGAGATGTAACCATTGATGAATATGAAACACTCAAGAAATAAAGGAGATACCAGCTTGAAGAAGTAAATGAAGAAGATCATGTAGCTTCCAGAGTTGCAGAACCAGTGAGGGAAGTCACAGTTACCCTTGATGATGAGATTAAAAAAGAGCATGATATGATAAAATCTCACAAAACTCCTCATATGACAATATCTCACAAGACAAATCCATCTTGGGAATTGGAACTCATTCAATATGGAGGGAAGTATGGTTCCCCAGAAGGAACCATGAGACAAATCAAGAAACCTAAGCCATTCTCTAGTTATATGGATTTGAAGTGATATCATAGAAAATGAGCCTACTTTCATTGAAGAATCCATTCAAATGAAAGAATGGGTAGATGCCAGGATAGAAGAATACCAATCCATTATAAATAATGATGTATGGTAAATAGTTCTCATAATGAAGAACAAAGACGTGGTATCTTCCAAATGATTATACAAGATAAAACATGTTGCCGATGAAAGTATTTAAAAACATAAATCAAGGTTTGTAGCTCGTGGATTTTTTCAAAAGGAAGGAATTGATTACAAAGAGACGTTTCCTCCTATAGCCATATACACTTTTATTATAACCATCATATCTCTTGCAGTAAAGATGAAGTGGAATTTACACCAAATGGACGTGAAAACAACCTTCTTAAATGGTCTCATTTAAGAAGAAGTGTATATAGAACAACCTGAAGGGTTTGAAGTTGAAGACAAAAAGAATCATGTTTTCACGTTGAAGAAAGATATGTATGAATTTAAGCAAGCTCCTAGAAATTGGTATGGAAGAATTGACAATTTTTTGACAAGCTTGGGCTTTACCAAGAGTAAAGTTGATTATAAACTTTACTTGAAGGTTATAAATGATGATAAAGTTATATTGTTGTTGTATTTGAATGAATTATTCTTAACTGGAGAATAAAATCTCATCATTGATTGTAAAAGGAATTTCATTTTAGAATTTGAGATGAAATACCTAGACCTAATCCATTATTTCTTAGGTCTTGAGGTTTGACAGAGCCTAGAGAAGATCTTCCTTAACCAAGGGAAGTATGCAGTTGAAATACTGAAGAGGTTTGATATGTTGGAGTGTAAATCCATGAACACACCCATGGAAAAAAAATTGAATCTCCTGGTTGATACTTTGGAATAATTGGTTGATGCTACACTGTACAAACAAATCATTGGATCGTTGATTTATCTGACGAATACTAGGCCTGATATACGTTTTGTTGTGAAAAACTTGATTCAGTATCTGTTAGATCCCATATTTTTTCACCTTTTTTGATCCATATGGATATCGATGGCCACCCACCTTTTCCAACTGGTTCAAAACAATTTTCTGGCAATTTTGGCAATTGACTACTTTTAGCAATTTTAACTTTCGAGGCCATTTTGAGGGCCTAAATGAAGTTTTTTCAGGATCATCCAAACTAAATTATATCTAAAGGAATGATTGAGGCCCCAAAATTAATCTCCTCAACAATACCTTTCCAACGGTCTATCATACGCCTAAAATAGAGATCGTAGGCAAAAGTTACGACCCCGGGAAGTTAATGTATTAACTTACCCAAACAGGGCCCACATGACTTTTGGCACCTCATCTCCTAGGGTTAGGTATTTGGATGTATAGGTTTTTTGGAATTCCTGTTTATTGTAAAAAGGCCTTCAGAGCCTCATTTTACTCATCTTCTTTTGAATGAGCACAGCCGTCACATCTCTTCTCAGAGATAAGCCGCCACCATTCCAGCAAGCTTGTTTCCACTACATTTTTACAGTTTCAGCTTATTTCCTTATTGAATAGAAAACCAATTTTACTATATCTCTATTATTTTGTGTTAAGTACCTATTAATAATCTGTATTCATTTCGTTCTACTCATAAAATCTGGATCAGTGGTATAAGAGCAGTCTTCTCCTTGTCATCTTAATGCATGTCCCCAACGAGGTTAGAGTACAAAGAGTTGGGTCTTGAGCTTATTTCTCTTGAGGATAAAAGATATCGCACACCCAAGTGACCTCTCATGGAAAGAGAAAATAAATATGATGGGACATGAGATCCTTTCAAACTTTTGATTGAGGAAGCCCTCACGCAACAAAGGAATGAGATGATCGATAGTTTCACGCAAATCCTTTGACGGCTACCAATAGGCAACACATATTCTTCGAGTGGAGGCGCCACCCCCTTCAAGGTACAAATAAACTATGATATTTCTATATTTGAAGGTTGGATAGACGCAGATGTTGTAGACAAGTGGTTGAATCTACTAGAAGGATATTTTTTTGTCCATAACTTTTCAAATAAAGAAAATATTACTTTTGCGCTCCTCAAAGTCTATCCCCATGTCAAAGATTGGTGGGAAACTTTGTGTGAGCAAAAGGAAACAGAGTAACCATCATTATTTACAATCATGGCCATATGGGATTCCTTCAGGAATTCTATTAAGGAACAATACCACCCTGTCATAAGTTATGATTACTTGTATACCAAATGGACCACACTGCGACAAGAAAGAGACCAAGCAGTGCCAGATTTCACAAATATCTTTCATACCTTGCACACCAACCTGGGTATCAAATATTTAGAGTGACATTTAGTGATAAAGTATCATGGAACTCTGCATATATAAATCCAGACTGAAATGGAATTTTTTGACATCTCATCCTTGGGCTCAGCCTACCGATATGTTGTCAAAATCAAGCAGAAGCTCAAACAAAAGATGCAGCAATTTGGGCCTGGGAACCCTTCACAAAAAAACCCACGAAAGGGCGGCCCCAACCCATAGAACAAAGGATAGAGAAAAGATGGATAGTATCAGGACAACCAGTCCAAGACACAAGCAAATAAGAACATCAGAAAGACAAAAAAAGATATCGGGAAGTGGTGCCACTTCCATAAGAGCCCTTGGCATAACATCGTTGACTGCCACTCAAAGAAGTGATTGATGGCTGAAGTGAAAGCCTCTAAATCATATGAAGGTTCAGAATTTGAGACAAAACCAGAAAGGGGAAGACAGATCATTGACGTGGAACCTAGTGCCACCGCTTCTACCACCAAGCTCCAGCCTGGTGAACCAGACTAGCCAGAAGAAGGAGAATGCCTCTTCCATTCACATATGTGGGTAAAAGGCACCCCACTACACTTCATTATGGATAGTGGTAGCTAGAAGAACCTCATCTCAGTAGAGGTCATCAAGTGGATGTCCCTACCGATAACACCTCACCCACAACCCTACACCATTGGATGGCTCCTCCAAGGAAGAGATCTTCGCATTAGCCAATAGTGTCAACTTTCATACAACATCAAGCCCTTAAAAGACGAGGTATTGTGTGATGTTTCTCCTCTCAAAGTTTGTGATGTTATTTTGGGCCAACCTTATTTATGGAAACGTCATGTTGTATATGATTATGGGCCTCATAGTGTTATTATTACTTTGAATAGGAAATTGTACATGATACCCGAGGTAGTCCCACCTAGTGCTATTTCCTTTATCTCTGCTAAGAAATGCAGGAAGGTCATCTCTCAGAAGGGGAAGTTTGTCTTCTTCATGATTCTCTCTCAGAATAAGAAAAAGATCACATCCACATCCAGGGTCTCTATGGATAACCTATACACATAGTAGAAGAAAGTAGATAAGGTCATGGAAGAATACTCATATATCTTCTCCTCACCTACAGGGGTACCTCTGCACTGCCATGTCAAGCACCCCATCAATCTGACCCCCAGCGCACCACTTCCCAATGGTCCATTCTATCGCCACTCTATGTTAGAGAATGAGGATATAAAGCGACAGATCTAAGAACTTCTCCACAAGGGGCACATCCATCCCATTTGATCGCCTTGTGGGAGCCCAATCATGCTGGTATAGATGAAAGATGGAACCTAACGACTCTGCATTGATTACTGAGCTCTGAATAAAATCATAGTCAGAAACTAATACCTGATTCCTTGAATCAACAACATACTTGATCAACTCATGGGGGCCAAATAATTCAGTAAGATTGATCTAAAGTCTAGCTACCACCAAGTTCGTATAGAACAGACCGATATATGGAAAACTACCTTCAAGTCAAAGGAAGGCCTTTTTGAATGGTTGGTCATGCCCTTTGTCTTCAAAAATGCTCCAACCACTTTCATGAGGATGATGGATGATATCCTATGACCATTCACCATTAATTTTGTAGTGGTGTATCTGGATGACATTCTCATTTACAACAAGACTTAGGCTGAACACTTGCAACATATTCAATAGGTTCTGCACACCCTGCGGCAGTATGAGCTATATGGCAACTTGGAAAAATTCTCCTTCGGCATGGACAGGGTCCATTACTTGGGCTACATAATTGATCAGCATGGCGTACATCTGGATCTATCCAAGATACAAGTCATTTGTGACTGGCCAGCCCCAACCACACTCACTGAGCTTTGGAGCTTCTTAGGCCTTGCCAATTTCTATCGCAGATTCATGCTGGGATTCTCCCATATTGCATGGGCCCTTAGCCAAATAACTAGGGGTGGTGGTAAGGAAAAAATTGCATAGGGTTGGTCCTAACAACAAGAGTTCATATATTTTAATCAGCCCTTGTGCTCAGACCCATCACTTTCACTACCATACCTGTAGAAACCCTTTGAGATCGAGACAGATCCTTCAGACTATGTGGTGGGTGTCGTTCTCACTTAGCATGGCCACCCTGTGGCCTATCATAGTGAGACACTATCAGATGTTGTCTATAAGTACCTTACTTAGGACAAAGAAATGTACTTGATTGTCCCATCCTCCCGTCAATGGAGACATTACATTCTTGGGAAGGAGATAGTCATCCACACTGATCATAAGACATTGTAGTTCATGCAGACACAAGGAAAACTGTAGAATGATCGCCATAAAAAGTGGTCCACATACTTCCATCCATTCCACCTCAACATCAATTATAAAATAGGAAGCACGAATCTCATCACTAATTGCCTCAGCAGACCGCTAGTCGTGGCATTCACCACGGTGCTAGACTCCTACAGCCATGAGACCTCTCGATTGACCCAATTCTATGAGACATACTTGGACTTCACCACCACCTACCAAATGTTGGGTGCAAATGCATTTGTCGATAATTTCCATCTTCAGGATGGGTTGTTGTGTCGTTTGGGCCATATCTTTGTTCCATCAAGCGAGCGAGCGAAGCCGATCTAGGAAGCTCGCTACAGTCAGGTGGCAAGACAATTCGGTGTCAAAAAGACAATGGCGATGCTACATAAACATCTCTACTAGCCAAAACTTCGATAAGAGGTCAGCAAGTATATCAGGTCCTGCACTGCCTGCGCTATTGTCAAACCGACCACTAAGAAATAGGGCATGTACACCCCTCTTCCTACTCTTGACAGGCCATGGGAATCCATCTTAATGGACTACATATCGGGCCTCCTATCCACCAAGCGAGGAAATGAATGTGTTTTTGTGGTTGTTGATCACTTTTCTAATATGGCAATTCTGGTTGTCTGGAAGAAGAACATCACAACAAAGGCCACTGCCAAGCTCTTCTTTGAATGAGTCTAGATGCATTTTGGAATCCCACAAACCATTGTCTTATATCGAGACATTCAATTCCTCAGCACATTCTAGTCGAGCCTCTGGTCATTGTTGGACACCAAGCTCACCAAATCCACAGCCTTCCACCCCTAGAAAGATGGTCAAACCGAGGTCGTCAATTGAATGATTGTGCATATCATTCACATGTATAATTCAAAGCACCTTGTTACACCTCAAAACTACTCACTTCCATAGTGTCTCAAGTGTCTTCATTACAAGTATTGTAAGTGTCGCATCTTGTCCGCAAGTGTTGCATCTTGACTACAAGTGTTGCAAGTGTCACAAACAATATGCTTCCATCTTGCCTATATCGTGCCTCTAACGAGTAACGACATCACAAAGACACTTAAGACACCCCAAAGACTAGTTTTGAAGAAGAGAAGTCACTTGACAGGTAGTACAAACCTTTTTCCATTCTAAAAACAAAAAAAAAATGGATTTTAGAGAGGAGCGCTCCCCTACCCATTTTCAGGGAGTGTTGGCGCTCCCTGAGCCTCTTTAGGGGAGTGTTTGAGTTCCCTGTGCACCCTTTTAGGGGAGCGCTACCCTTTTTTTGGCAAATTTTGGGTTTGTTGAGGCAAATCAGGTTAAAATCCCTCAACTCCTGAAGGTAGTTGGATTTGAATAGATGGTCAAGGCATGATCTTAGGGAAGATCCTCAACTGAAAGAGAGGAATCCTCAACTTATCCCAAAGATCTCTCAAGTGGTTGGACCTCTCCAAGGTTATATAAGGAGGTCTTCTCATGGTGAAAGGTACAATGGAGATTGGGAATTACATCAAACTTATGATCTCATGAGTGAGATTCCATCAAAGAAATCAGTGGAGATTACTTGAGAAAAGGGGTTGGACAAGGAGAATTGGAAGAAGTTGTTTCACCTTCATTCAAAGGATTGTAAGTACTTTTACTTGTTCTCATTAATATAATCAATGCTTGGTCTGTTTCTTTCAAACTTGTTCTTGTTCCATATGATTTTTTTTTGAAGTAGATGGATCTGTGATTGAGTTAATCTCAGTAGAGTAGGAAGTCCATTATATCCTTGTTTGTTTTACAGGACCTATCATGGAGCTTAGGATCGAAGCTCGGACAAGACTTTGCAAGGACAAAAGTTGCTAATAAGGTAAATATCTTTCTCCTTCTCTTTCATTCATTATCTTGATTAGATCTAAAAGGAAGTTAGTTTCCATGTTAAGCACTTTTTTGTCTTGGTCTTTGGAGTCTAGAGACCAAGAGGGAATCCACTTGTCCGTAGGGGGATTCACCTACAATAGAAATTGGCGACTCCACTGGGGAGGGGATCTGATTTTCATTCCATTCCCATATATTGTTTTGGCCCTTTTCCCACGCATTTGACCTTCTCCATATTGTTTTTTTTTATTCTTGGATTTGTTTGATTGCCTCTTTATGCCATCATGATCACCCTAATTGACTGAATTTTCTTGATTTCTTGAGTTTCTAGGCATTTTTCTGAGCTTTTGTAGTAGAGCGCTCCCCTTCCCTTGTTAGAAGAGTGCTAACACTCCCTAGTTGTCTTACACAGGGTGTTGGAGTGCTCGGGTAGCCCTTAGACTAGAGCACTATCCCATTTTCAGTGAAAAACCCTCTAGTTTTTCAATTCCTGGGTTCAGTTTTTGCCTTTTTCATTTGCTCAGAGTCTCATACTCTCATTCCATATTCATATTGGCCTTCAGTACCCTGTTTTCTAAGGATTCATCCTGTTTTGTTTGGATTTTTTGAAATTTTCCCTTACTTTGTATTAACTCTTTGTCCTTCACGATTTGGAGTCAATTTGTTGTTTTCTTCTCGTTTATCTGAGTGAGTGAAAACTTTGTGAGTTTCAAAAGTATTTTGTAATTTTCTTTATGATATTTGAATCATATTGTCTGAGCTCTTTCTCCCTCCTTTTGAGTTTTTGGCTTTCTATTTCTTGTTTGATCATAACAAGGGTGTCTTTTGGCTTATGTGAAGTTTTCTTCCAGATTGCTTAAATCTCACAACTCTTGAAGTCCGATTAGCATAGGAAGCTTTACATCTACTAGTTATTAGTCACATATAAACATTTTAGCATTGCATTGGATTTCTTATTGACGACTATTGCATCAGGTCATTGCATCTTAGTGTTTGAGAGTGAAAATAAAATCCTTATCCTTCCCTTAATTAGACATTCATTGAAAAAAAATATTGATTATCATTTCTTATGCATGTTTTGGGAACTGAGTCATAATATCAAAAAATTTCACTCTCATACACCTTTGAGTAAACAACAGCCACTAAAATCAATTCTTAACTAAAATTTATCAGACTTTTTTACATCTTTGTTAGCAAACCTACATTATTTTAAGGTGTAGGGGTTTGGAATAGGTTGAAAGGATAACTTTCCAAAGCTATCAAACAAACTTAGAATCTTGCAATAGGGAGAGAAAATCCAATTGTCGTATAGGCTTTCTGGGATCCCCCTCTCACACAGGGTTTACACACGAGGTCACATTCGAGTGAGTTATGGAGATTATCCCTCTGTGGTTCAACTATTTGTAGTGGTTGGATCATATATTGGGGGCCACTTGAGGTTATACCCATGATTATGTGTGGGAGCCTCTCGAGTTGATTTTGGACTTGTTATCCTGCCCATACATTTGGATCAGACTGTTGACTGTACCCTCCCAGGGGCTGACTGTGAGTTGGTGACCTTAGTAGCCACAATCTTTAGGGTCTCACATAAGGTGACGGTGAAGGGAAGTCTCACTGTACCTGGAACAGACGTTGGTCAAACTCACTTGGGCTCCTTGGAGGGTAAATCCACAATTACTGTGTGGAAGCTTGCACCAAGGTGTAAGTCTGTTAAGAAGGTTGCCAATGTAACTGATCCACCCACTCTACCCCTGCCTCTTCCTATTTTGATCTCACAATGTTGGATTTCATCACCAACTAGTGGTTTCATTGTGGGAAGATTGTGTTTGATTGTTTGCTTCTCATATTCATAGCGTGTGTTGGTTGTGTCAGTTAGTGGACCTTAGGTTGAGTCAGTGTTAATGGCATCAAATCCTAAGAGTACCAATGAAGTAAACCCTTCTCCTGGGGAACCTTATACCTTTCCTTCATTTGGAAACTTTGGTCCTCTGTACATTGCCACACTGAGTCTTATGGGACTCACCATCGGATTATCGGTTTGGTTATTCCCCACTCTAGTGATCTCGAATCCTCCCAATGTTTCAACTGCACCTAATACTTTAGATGTTAGTACACCATCCACACATCAACCTCATGTCTAATTTTCACCTTCTTCACCCATTAAGTCTCCTTCCCTTTCTCCTTCTTCGCCTAGTGAAAGCTCTAAAACAAGTAGCCAGGTTGATCAGAAGAAGAAGAAATGGAAAGAGAAGAAGAAGAAGAACCTGAAAAGGAACAAGGCTCCAACAAAATTAGATGTTGAATCCAAACAAATAGCTACTATTAATAGTACTAGGAGTGTTGATGAGGTCAACAATATTAAAATGAAGAATCCGAAACCCAAATTCCCTTGCAGTCTTTATAAGGGTGACCACTTTCTGAGGGATTTCCCTGGTATTCTCAAGGTCTTTGGTCCACCATGTCATCGGCCTCTATTGGTCATGCCAGTGATATCCTGTCAACTAGTGACATTAAGGTTGGTAAGAAGAAGACAAATGTCAAATTCCCTTGTATGTTATGCAAAGGTGATCATTATTCTCACCTTTGTCCTCGCATGGACGAGGCTTCTTCTCTTTTGGAAAAACCTCAAATTCCAAAAGGTTATCGTAAGATTTCCCCCAACCCATCGTTAGTTGATGGAATGGTCATTCCAGTTCCATCCTCGATCAGTCTGGTTGATCGGGTGGTCAATCTACTTTCCTCCTCGATTGAACCAAAAAAGCAAGTAGTTGTTCCAGTTCCATCATTGATCAGCCCTACTCTTCATCAAAAAAGTGTAACCCAAGTAGTCGATATGTTTTCATCCTCGGTTGACCCCACTATCCTGTTAGAGAGTGACACCAAAGAGGTTGATCCATTTCCACCCGTCAACCCCATCCTCCCCTTGGAGAATGAAACCCAAGTGGTCGATCCAATTCTGTCATCGGTCGATCCCACTCCTCCTTTGATGAGTGACAAAGTGGTTGATCCAGTCCCTTCCTCGGTCAATCCCACCCTTCATATGAAGAGTTCCAAAGTTGTCAATCTGGTTACATCATAGGTCAATCCCACTCTTCCTCTGAAGAGTGCCAGTGTGGTCGATCTGATCCCATCATCGGTCGATCCTACTCTCCCTCTAGAGAGTAAACCCGATACTGCCCACATTTTTCTCATTGATACAGAATCTATCATACTAGGGGGATTTCTTGTTTCTACCTTGAAACACCCTCCAAGCAATGAGTCCATCCTTTTTTATTGGGGTGCAGTAACCGGACCTCGTCTTCCCTCTCACATTCTTTTCCAGATTACAGTATAGGTTTGTGGTCGGGACATTCCTCAAATGTTGATAGATGAAGGTGCATCCATTAGTATTTTTTCCTCTATTGCTTGGTACTCTTTGGGTTGTCCTCAGCTTGCACTAGTTACACATAATCTATTATCTTTTAATAGAAGAACTAGTCAAACTTTAGGGACCCTTCCTCATTTTCTTATAACTTTGGGAGGGAAAACTATCTTTATTGATGTCATGGTAGTTCGAGACCCCTTTGGACTCGTTAAACAAACATCAACAGACCCATAATGGGACCGAACCACTCCTTCTCAGGGTTCGTTAAACATACTCCGAGGGATTCGTCTGAAGGATGAGCTTACATCAACA